>OZ023158.1:5785126-5797626 GCA_963678695.2 Diplodus puntazzo | reverse complement strand
GAAGCGGAGAGCTTCAGTATGCATACCATGTGCATGAGTCCACAGTGGCAGGCTGCAGCGCTCTGTTTTCTCTGCTCGCTGCAGGTGGTGTCAGCCTTCAGACGGCGCAGCAGCGTGTCGCAAAATGATGGAAATGGCCTATTAAGTCGAGGCTTTAAAACACCCTGACATAAATCACGCTGACTGTCATTTACGGGCAGGAGACGGATCCAAGATCCAAAATAAATATGAAGTTGGTAAACTCTGATATTACACTCTGACATACTGCTTTCTCTTTCGTCAAATACTTTCCCCCCTCTATCTCATTTCCTTTCCCTGCTCCTGCTTTCTTCTTCTCCAACCTCTGTCCATCTTCTGCTTTTCCCTCACCTCTCCTGTCCCCTTTCTCTTCTCTCCCTTCCCTCTATTTCCTTATCTTTGCTCCTGTGTTGTTCCCCTCCATCCCATCTACTTTTTTGCTTTTCATCTTCTCACTTCCTCTATTTCCTTCATTTCACGCCTCCCCTCCTCTCTTCTCCCCCTCCTCCCTCTATAACCTCCTTTCACTTCTTTAGTCTTCCTCACTCTCCTCTTACTATATCCCCCATTCGTATGTCTCTTCATATCTTATCTTGTCTTGTCTTCTGTTCTTCCCCTCTCACCTTTGTCCTTCTTTTTCATCTTCACCTTCCCTTTCCTCCCTTCCTCTCCTTCTCACCTCCCTACTCCCTCTCTCCTCCTACTATTCCCTCTTTTCTCCTTTCCTCTTCCCTCGAGTCTTCTCCTTTCTCTTCCTCTGATAACCTTCTTTCACTTGTTGAATCCTTACTTTAACCCTTATTTTCTTCCCTTCTCCCCTTCCTTTTCTATTCTTTCCTCTCCTCACTCTTCCCTTTCCTCCTTTCCTTTCATATTTCCCTTTTCATATTGTCACTCAGAGGGCCCTGCAGTTGGTGTGTGTGCTTGTGTGTGTGTGTGTGTGTGTGTGTGTGTGTGTGTGTGTGTGTGTGTACTGGGCAATGTCATGTTTTGCTTTCTTATTTCCTCCTTTTGTGTGATTTCCCGATATTTTCTGTGTTCAACTGTGTCCTGTTAATTAATGAGCCCTTGTGTATGCAGTGTGTGTGTTCCCTGCTGTCTCTGTCAGTTCGTCTGTTTTGTTCCCCTGAGCCTGTTCCCGTGTCTTCGTGTCACTCCTGCCATTGTTTGTTTCTGTTTTTTATTCCTTGTGTTAATCCTTTGCGTTTTCTTTGTTTGAACTTTGTAATGCTTTTGTGTTCCTACTTTGTATTTTGGATAATTTTGCACTTCTGGGTTTTTGGATTCTATGATTTTTGGATTTTGGGTCATTAAAAGCTCATGTTTTGTTCCTGAGCCTGCCTGCCTCCTGGGACCTCACTATTTCACCACACGTCAGGGGTATACTCCCATTACTTTCAGTTTAACAGTTGAGGTTGTTTGTATGCTGATTTGGTGCGGAAAATAAAACAGAAAAATGAAAAATCACAGTTGAGGGAGTGGACAGCAGGGATTAGTTTTGCACTGAGAACATGAAACTGCCTGCTTGTATTGTAATTCAGCAAGGACTCTTGCTTAAATTTACTGACACTTTTGTGTTGTCCTCATGTATCTGTGTACGCATTTACTGTATCATGAATGTATTTCAAACATACTTGTGTCTGAGTCCTGAGGTCAGGGGTCATTGCCTTTATATTTCCAAGCAGTACTGAAAGAGTCCCATCAATTGTGCATAAAGTTTGTTGCCATACAAGTCAAGGCCTGTGAGTGTATGTTTAGTGTCCGTCCGTCCTTGACCCTCACTTACATCATGTACTTGAAAAGTCAATAATGAGAAAAGGCTAGGATGATAATAATGAAATACAACTGTTAAATTAGGCTGTTGTGATTGCAGCACACACGACCATGAGTAGAGACCCTTTGTTGATTTTGTTTTTGTCACGCTGATGTTCAGTTTCTATAGTTACCCACAGTTTGTAGCTTGCTCAGTGATTTTAAACAGCTGTTGACACGATCATTGGGGTTTCTTGTTATGTAAGGCGTAACACTGGACGTGTGATTGTTCAGCTCATGCCATGACCACCAGTCAAATGTAAAATATCAATCTTTTATCTTCAAATAGCTAATTTAGATTTTTCCTTTCTGTTGAATGTCATAAAACACAGTTCCTGTTCTCAAAATTCATGCCTTGCACATTGCTAGGCAACGGCCAGCTATACAGGAAAGGGCTTGCTCAAGAAAAAAAGTCTCTGCTCCTTAACAAATTTAACAATTTTACTCACTGTTCTCGAATATTAAACATTCACAGGCTGCAAGAAAGGGTGGGCTGCCATATTCTGCTACATCATAATATCTCAATATTCATCAAGCAAAATTAAATATTTGGAGTGCTCTCTCCCACACACACACACACACACAGGCATGAGTTATACTTATTTATATTCCAGAAATTGAACCATCAGATTGGAAAGAATCGAAAACTTCTGCTGAGTGTGAAGCTTTGCATCTTGATTTGAATACCAGGGAATACCATGAAGAGGGCAGAAAGTTTAAGAGTGGAAGTAAAGTTCTGTACAAGGTCTATCACCCAACATGGATCAGAAAAAACGTACTGAAGTACAATGTGTGTCTGCTGCGAGTGGTCGTTGAGTGGAATCACAGGCGGGGAGACGAGTAACGCGCTCATTACCAAGCTGAACTTGAATAACGCAAAGTAACGTTTTGTGTTGAACTTTTGTGGACGGATTAAACTTTTTTGCAGCGGATCTCTTTCACACTCCCACACTGTTGGATACCTACAGCCACAGGTGCTCTGAACAAATCCATAACCTATCATGACATGCTGTATGTTCATCCAAGTCAGATTAAATGTTAATGTTACAGAGAGTGAGAAAGGGAGACAGAGGCATATAGATGGCATCAGTTATCTCTCCAAATGTCCGTTTTGTGTTATTCATTAATTGTGCAAAATAGAGTGATCTATTCACGTGTCAAAGAATGTGGAATTGTTTTTTTGCAGATCGTACTCGTCATCCTTTGTGGAAAAAAGGGTCGATGATACACGCGAATCATGACCTTTTGTCTTTGGGAGCGATATCCAACACTTGTACAGCCGATGATTAGCTCTGAAAAAGAGGCAACAGAGGGTCAAATGAAAACAAAAAACCAATCTGTGTAAATTGAGCGAGCGGCGTGAATGTTCTATATCTGGACTGTTTCCCAGAAAGAGGCATGAAAGATGGAAACGCACGTCCTTGCACTGCCATTATGTTAGTTAAATTGAGTAAAGTAAGTGTGGATCTATTCTTCTGCCCACACACAGACGCATCACTTCAGAGGCTGACCCTCACAGCGAAAGTTCACAGCTGGGAGAGCATTCTGCTGGACTTGTGGAAGTTGAATGAGGTGAAACCATCTCTTTTCTTGGATAATGATGGAGAACCTGTATCAACACTGCATGACTCAGATATTGATGAATCCCAGACTGGATCTCATCCTGAGCTTTTCCTGTACTTTACTAGCGAAAGAAGTCACAGGACGAGCTGACATTGCTGTAGCATTTTAAAAGCCATTACCTGAGCTGTGATGTTTCCACTCATGTTGAACCCCTTCACTAGCTTTCTCAGGTTGAATTGCTTTGCTTTAATGGAGGGTTTGATATATAAAATGGAGCCTACACATAATGCTCCAACTGCCTGTTAGGAACTGAATAGCTAGGTGAAACAGAAGTGTTCTTCTCTGCTTCCATGACCCTGAGCAAGGCACCTCCACCTCTGCTGTTCTGTTTAAAGGCTGCATTAAATAGTGCCGTTACATATGTGCAGATAACTGCAGGTTTTCCCATTGCCAGAGAGACACTTCAGTATGTGTCACAAAAACTTCCGAGCTAGCTACTCACCTGGCAGCGCACAACGGCCAGGAAAAGTGCACGAGTTTAGAGGCGGCCTTGAAAGGAGCAATGATGATTATTTAAAAGACAAGAAGAATGGTCCCGATGTCCTCTCCACTCTCTCCGATGTCTAACTGTCCATCTAATAATATGAAACTAGATGGCAATCAGCCTGTGGTGTTCAAAGTTTTGAGAAATCGTCAGATTTTTGACCCATGTGTTGAGGGCTTGAGTCCCTTGTGAAAAAGTCAATATGACTATTCTACAAAAGTAGTTATTTTGAGCAAAACCACAATGTTTTCCTAAACCTAACTAACAGGTGTGATTGTTTTAAGAAAGTAGTTATTCTAAGCAAAATTATAATCTTCTCCTAAACTTAACCAAGAAGTGTTGGTGTCTAAACCTAACCTAACAGATTCATGGAACTATTTTATTATTATTTTTTTTTTTTCCGTGTCACCAAGCAGAAGGAAGCTTGCATCTACTCATGAATGACAGGCTAGCTAACTAATTCAGCTAATGCTACAGGTCAGGTTAGGAGGATGCCTTTCATGTTATGTTCCCCATGCTAACATTAGCACAAACAATTTAGATGTGAAAAAATAAAACATAAAAAATGCACTCAAGGAAAGACGACACCTTTAAAGTTTTAATTTTGGGGTGAACTGTCCCTTTAAGCCATTAACCTGGGAGAAAAACAGGTGGACTTCTAAAAGCATTCTACTGTGTAAAGACCTGGATTCAGACAAAGAGCAGAGGGGGCAAAGCAAACAAACAAACAAAAAAAAGAGTTTTCCATTAACAAAGTATTTTTCCATTTGTGTCAGCCTGACTTCACCTTGTACATGCTGTCTCAGACCTCACTGTGTCCCAGAAACACAAATAAATTGGTCAAATGTCTCCAACTTCCACATTATCTGTGAAGCAAATGACATGTTTATGTCCACTTTCCTTCACAACCAGAATATCTACATCTAGAATCACCACTCCAACTTGCCACTGACATGGCTACAAGCACTTTTCTTGTTCATTAATTTCACAAAATAATCATCGACAGTCATTATCATTCTGTGCTCTTATTTTTGTCAGCCGAGCTCATCCAAGAACACAGTTAGCTCAATGACTCATACATTTGCCCGACATTTCACTGAGATGGACTTCTTGACACCCTATCTATTCAAGAAGACAGATGCATAAATCAATGGCAGCGAGCAGAACAAAGGAAGAGTCACCATCCAAAAATCTTAACTCCAATGATTCAGTTATTATGGGCCACTTTTAAAGCACAGGGCTGGGTGGATTTATTCCTATTCAGCAGATTGTTGATAAACAAGGCAGAGCATACATTTCCTTGACAGAAATCTCTGTGCTCTTTGCAGATGAAAGCATGCAGATGTAGTGTGAATGCTTAAATGTGAAGCGCTTAAAATGTAGTATGTATCTAACTCCATTGCAAAATTAAACTTGTATGCAATGATCCTGTTGGAGTGGATATTTATGTGAAATAACAACATTCAGTGTCAGTGCCCAAAGTGATGTAACTGTCATGCATCAACAAAACCTGAGGGTGTAGTCAGGTGATGGATGATCGGAAAATAATATTCAATCCCTTACAGCATCTCTTTCATATCCAAGCAAAATTGGCATTGTAACTGAAACATCTCTTTTCAGTAGAATCAAATGGAATTGGCAATTGAATTGAATCCAATGAGAAATTCAGTGGTAATACGTTGTTAAAGTTTTAAAAAGGTTAGTCAATGCAGGTTATTGTTAGTTTGTTTTAACACTGGGTCCTATTTGACTGTATTGTGTTTTTATTATTTAAACATATGTATTATTATTTAAACATATGTTTAAATAATAAAACACAATACAGTCAAATAAGACCCAGTATTGAAACAAACTAACAAACAAACTTCTTCTTGAGCTGCCACACAAATATACAAGACACAATACAGTGCAAGTGTAGACTGCTGTTGTCAGTCCCCTGGATAATTAAAGGTCAGATGGGTTAAAGACCGACACAATCTTTGTGGGGAAAATACAGTGTCTGTAAGTGTCAAGGATCAATTCAGTCATCATCGGTGTCAGAATTAAAGCATCCTTCGCACCAGAGACGCTTAAATCCGACTGGTCTGTATCTACAGTCCACCACTTCAATTTCTTCATGTATCACAGGCGTGTTAATCTCAGATTGCGGCTGTCCGATCTTAATTACCGTCCTTCGAGTTCAGATTGGGATACTGAATTAGAAATGCAACGAAAAGTGACTGGAGCTGAGAACTATAGACCTATCTGCTCTCTACCTGTAACTACATTTTATTGTGAAATACTGCATCATATTACCTCAACGGGATTCAGAAAACTATTCAGCTGAAACAATGCCAGATGGGCTACGTGTTTTGTCCTGTATTGTATTTTTATCTGAGCCATTAAACCACAAAAGGGCAAATGTGTATTATTGTCTATTGACAAATCATTTGTGAGTCTTAAGAAGGGCTCATAGACAGATATGAGGGCGTTAGCAACAAAGGGGAATGCTGTAAAGATGAACTGAAAGTGCTTTGTAAAGATGACAAATTGTTTCAACATTTATCGAGTTTATCGAGAAAGCCATTACATTGTTCCGAATGCTGAAACACTGTTTTTTTCTCTCTGGAGAATAAACTGTAAACAAAGGCACTGAATCATGGATGCACCAGTCAATCCCGCCCACACTGTTTGACTGACATGTGATCTTTGCAGCACACAAACCCTGCAGTCATTAATGGAGATCACCTCACTAATTCCTATTTCAACTGCCAAAGCCAATCAGTTGCTGGGACCAGCAGAGAGCAGAGAGCAGGGCTGCTGGCTACATTCATTTCCAGCATACACTCCAAAATAAGTCACCGTGTCTTCAGGTCTCCTGCTTTAATCAGTTGACGTGTTTAATGATGCAAAGCACATTTCCTGATTTGGATAACCTTCTGTTTCCTGTCATTCCAGCAGCAAATGAATGTCACAAACAAGCCATGTGCATCACCAGTTTTTACGAAAAAAACTTGGCAGCCTGAGTCTGTGCATACATCAGAGGAGTATTGTCATAGCTATAATGACCTGACTCTGATCATATGTTTAAGAGCATTATGAGCGTGTACATGAAGGTGAGGCGTGCCAATCACAACTCACGATTCATTTCATTTTCAGCTCAGCTGGTTTGATGAGTACTCTGCTGTCAAACCACTCTTGTTCAGAACCACATCCAGGGCAGAAGAGAAGCTTCTGTTCTAATGCGACACACGCATTTTTCAACTCTTACAGTGGAGTTCAATGTGAGGCGATTTGATTTTACTATCACACAGTTGTTTTCAACAGTGTCACTTTGTGTCTAAATTGAGCTCTGACCGTGGCTCGACTTAGGTGTGCACGGAAACGTATTGACCATCTATCTCTACCTTGTGTTAAGTGCTAATTTAGCATGCTAACAGACTAAACAAATGGCATACACGGTAAACTTTATTCTGCATTGTAATTTCCCTGTTTTATTCTATGGCTTTCTTTCTTTTTACATTTTGCTTTGCCCTTTAAATCCTATTTAAATGTGCTTGTATATTATGTTGTGTTTTCTTTTCTTCATGCCTTCAACATTATGTTTTATTCTATTTAAACGATTCCTGTTGAAAGGTGCAATTTAAATTAAATTCCCTGCCATTGTCAAAGTGGAAAAAAACATTGCATACCGCTTGTATTCTACACGTATGGCCATTACATCGTGCAAACAACATTCACATCATTATGATACGTTAAAGCAGAAACCAGTTTAAGTAAGCATTTGCCACAAGCCCTGCTGTTACATAAAAACTTGCTGAGCCACAGGAAATGGCTTTGGATCCATCTTCTCTTTTACCCAAACACAATATCCTCAAAAAAAATCCTAATGGTCTAGCATGTCTCTATCACAACATAAGTAGATTATTTCTCCTCCTGCAAGGGTTGCTTGTATCTTCACACACACCAAAAATGGGGTGATCATCAGACTGTTTTGTTCATTAAAAATCCAGTCAGCTGCCCACTGGCGAATACTTTTGTCCCATTGGTCACTAAAAATCTCCCCTTTTAAAGTTGAAGGCGTGTTTTCCATCAGTGAGACTCAAGGGCCAAAGGGAGGCAGCTTCATAAATCATATATCTCATTTAGACACAGTAATATATCACTTGACTGTCACTCGCAGTGTTTGCGTGTGTGTCTCTTTGTGTGTGTGTGTCTGTGTGTGTGAGAGAAGCTGGATGCCGTCATGTCCTTGTACTGCTGAATCCTCTTTGTATATGTACAACTATATGTGTGCATCATCTTCATGTGTCAAAAAGCCTTGAATATTTTTTGTCTGAACCCTGAACCTTGAACCCCTGCGGTGTACCAATCTACGTAACGTGTGTGTCATCAGGCTAAAACAACGGAGAGGTTGAAGGATGAGATGATGTGAATAGCCCACATGCCCAGTTGCCCGTTGAGACTGGAGCGGACTAATGGATGTCCTCTGCCACACAGTCACAAACCTCTGA
Organism: Diplodus puntazzo; assembly: GCA_963678695.2. Taxonomy (NCBI): domain Eukaryota; kingdom Metazoa; phylum Chordata; class Actinopteri; order Spariformes; family Sparidae; genus Diplodus; species Diplodus puntazzo. The sequence goes on along the minus strand of OZ023158.1, from coordinate 5,789,196 downwards.
AGTTCAGAGGTGTCTGAGCGTACTGTGGAGCTCCTGTCAAAGACAAACTAGGAGGTATAATGAGAGAATGTGCAAGGAAATATATCATGTATATCTCCTGTCTTATAATTGGTGATTTGCAGCAGAATTAATTTAAGAAAACAGACAACTTCTGTAGACATTACCAGTCACCAGTGGTCTTCTGTCTGTATTATCACTGTGTTCATAATTGTGATTTTGTTTGCACTTCTGAGTAAAATAATGAGTGTTTAGATGAATTCTGTATGGACAGGCTCACATTTAAAGCTTGCTGTCAATACTCTTAATAGCTCTCGGGAGTTGGTCCACAAATGTCACAGAGGAAATGGAAATGTTGGGCAGAGTGGACTTTAATTGATCAGAGCTCCTGTGCTCGCATAAACACACTCATTGATTGCTTAAAGTGAACTCCAGGTCCACAATTTCTCATGATGTCAACACTTCTTTGAATAAAAGTGAAACATTTTCTGCTGTAATGTTACAACAGCAAGCAGACATCACCACATATGGGTTTAAACACAGAGTGAAATTATTCAAATCAATCGTTTCTGGAAGTCAAATGGAAATCTCAAAGGATCTGCGGGGAAATGTTTCATGTTCTACACGATACATTAAGTGAAACCATGTAACTGTTAAAGTTTCCTTTCAAGCATTGTATATGTGACATTCTGTCAAAGAACTTTTATGCCTGATACTGTTACTTTATTTTCATTGGTCAGGACCAGTCATACATATAGATAACACCTGTTGGAACCAAATAATCTTTGCTGAGGTAAAAATCTGAATTATACAATAACTTAATCTATAACTGAATATCTGACATAATTAACTGGACAGATCATTTAAATCAATAATCACAAGCAGCACAGCTTTTTCTCAGAGAGTCATTACTGTAGGCAACCTCTGACCGTCATCAAGTCATCAAGTCATCAAGTCATCAAGAGACCCTACTTGTAAAGTCACAAACTTGAAGCCTTAAGGTCAGAGGAAGCAGAAGTACAACACCTAGACATTAAGACTTATTCTGCCCAGAAGCCAGAATAAAATGTTGGCATTTTACGTTTTTTGCAAACCATGGATACATCAAAATGTGTACCTGTCATACAAACCATATTTATATTTCTACATTACATGTATATAAGCTGATTTTCTTGTCATGAACTGGAAGGGAGGGTTTCCTGGATATTTTTACCAAGACATCAGGACATTTCTAGCAATGTTTGTAGTGATAAAGCCAGGTATTTTATGGCAAAGCACGATCCTTTTCTAACCTTAACTGACTGATTTTTTGTGCCTTAACCTAACCAGAACACAAGCACAGCACTGCCACAACATAACATCAAGTTGCAACATAGAGAAATGTTACCAACCAACATTACCAACATTATACTGTTGATTGGGTTGACTCATCATACCAAAATATTTCTCTTCATGAAAGCACTTTAAATACATCTAAAAAAAAAATCCCTCAGGAATGTAATTTCTGAACAATGATGTAATTATCTTCCTTAAGATCAAGATGAATGTCTCAACACTCAAACAGTCTCCGGCAATGGAGGGCTGTCTCCGGTCTGTATTTACATAAATGACATAATTGTTGTAAATGATTTTCTCTTTCTCGCAGTTGGAGGAGCTCACTAAGAGAAGAACTGCTGGGAACAGTAACAACATCAGAAATACCAGAGAACAGAGGAAGCACACTGAATTAAACACACAGAGACATATTCACACAAAATGGCTGAGAGGTCCAAGAAATGTGCTAAATCTATAACATTTTCTAAGACAGTATTTGTGAATTGTTCTCTGCTTATACCCTACCAGTGTTTTTGACCGTTTGTTATTGTGAGGACATGGAGAGACAGACAAAGGCACGTGGAAGAAAAGCTCTAACACCAAATACATTGTTCATACATGTCATAGGTAGTCATATTATCTGACCCCCACAGGATTAACAATTCTACTGCACTCGTTATTATTGACTGCATATAAGATTGCCCTATCCAGAGACAGAGGACCAGGAGAAATATGAAGATTATATATTCAATAGGTCACAATGATGTACACGTTGAACATCATACTCTTATCACTGTGAAACATGTGTTCTATGTTTAGAAACGGTAATAGGTCAGAGGAGAGAAGAGTCAAGGCTGCGTGTTCGAAAGTGTGGAGATGGAGGGAGTGTATCTACAGAGATAAAGTCGCCTATAACACACCTGAAAACAAATCATTTTTATCACAATGAGCTGTTGCGACTTGCCATTTAACCCCGCTGAACATTATTCAGGAAATGTCTGCAGTAATTACAGCCCGCAGGGCAGATGAAGGATAAATGGCTCCTACTGTATTCTGTGAGATTACAGCTGCACAAATTATGAGAAACAGAGGGGGAAGTCATGGTTTCAGAAGATAAACAACAAAAAACTGCAGAGGGGACTAAGATTTATTATCTGGAACGTGTGGAGAAACCTCAGATTTCAGAGATAAAGCAGTGATATTTTAAAGGATAGCTATATACTCTTAAGAAAAGGTCATCATTTGTTTTTTTAGCCAGGGAGCTAATGTTATGCTTGAAGATTGAAGTATTAAAGGAGTGCTGTTTTTTGCCTGTTCACATGGATCCAGACCATGGATGAATCCAAACACTGAAATGATTCAAAGAACTTACTTGAGAACATGTGTGGAGCCGTTGATCTGCGTGGCTGTGCAGGGAGCGCCGGACCCCAGGATGGACGGCCTGCGGTACCTCTTCCTCCCACAGCAGAGGATGATGAGGAAGGCACGGCGGAAGGACTTGTTGAGGAAGGCGTAGAGGATGGGGTTCAGCATGGAGTTGATGTAGCCCAGCCACAGGCAGGCCACCCATAGTTTGTCTGGCACTGTGTAGTCTATAAACGGGTCCACCACATTGGTGACGAAGAATGGCGCCCAGCAGAGGCAGAAACATCCCATAATGATGCACAGAGTCTTTGCTGCCTTAGTTTCTGTTCGCATACGGTGGTTTCGCTGATGGTCAGCAGAGTCTGTTGTTGAACCGGCTGCGCTGGTGCCAGCTCCTCCCGCCCGCTGCAGCATGCTGATCTGCAGGGCGTGTGCTCGGGCGGTGACATAGATCCTCTGGTAGGCCAGTACCATGAGGACCAGAGGGATGTAGAAGGCCACCACAGAGCAAGTGAGGGCGTATGGCTTGTTGACCATGAAGACACAGGATGTGGAGTTGCTGCCCTCGCTGTGGCGCCTCTGCTCAATCTAGTAATATAAGTCAAATCAGAGAGGACATTAAAAAAAGAGACCCAAGATTTAGTTTTTCACCATCATGTCAAAACAGCGCCAATGAAATGTCAATGTTAGGAGTTTGTTTGGCATTTGGAACTCTGATTATACCGAAAACAATAAACAGAAAATTATCACCAAATAAATAAGTATGCTGCTGACATTTCATTGCATCAACATGAAAAGTCTACAATCATATATTGCCCACTGAAAGGCCTATCAGTCAGTGCGCAACCAGAGAGTCAAAATCATATTACACTTAATAAAACACACAATAACCTATAAAACAGCATTTCAGTGAGATAAATAAGAATTATTTTTGGACACATTTCACTTGTTCCATTCTGGCTTTTTTACTGTAATGACCTTAAAGTTGGTCTAAGGATGATGTCTTAAGAAAGGCCTTGTTGTAACCTAAATGAAAAAGGACTTAGCTTCCCTACAGTGGCCATTTTAGGGCGTTTCATACACAGTTGGTTAGCCTCAGAGCTCGTCAGTCAGTTGAAGGTGAATGTCATCATCCTGAGCTGACTGTTAACATGCTACATCTGAGAGGATCTAGTATCTGAGGTAGTTTCTCTTGTATCCTGTAATAAGGATTTTAATGCAACAATCCAGCATTTTTGTAAGTTGCTGTTACTTAACTCAGGACTGAAGTGTTGGTAAGAACAGACAAACCATTTGAACAGCTTATGATTCGGGTTTAAGTATTTGAGAGGAACAACATTTCTTTAAGTGGGTCAACAACCTTTGAAAAAAAGAAGCCGGTCAAAGTTGATTTC
>OZ023158.1:5567626-5780126 GCA_963678695.2 Diplodus puntazzo | reverse complement strand
ATCTGAACGTGACAGAAAACTTTGTCCATGGTTTAAGAGACATTGTTGTTCCCCTCTCAGTCCCTTTAATTTTCCATTGTTTTTCTGGGTTCTCCTGGACATTTTTATCACAGACAGTAAGTGAACAGCATCCCATATTTAAATCCACACATCACTAAAAAAACAATCAACCAGCCAACAATTAGTGCCAAATGTGTACTCGTACAAAGGGACACAGCTGGAATAGTTGTTTATTGCCGGTGTTTTCAAATTTAACTCAGTCCCTCTGTTTTTGCCTCGCCTTTGTGAGCTGTTTTGGCAACACCAGAGGGTTTCCCTGCCAAAGCTTTGCAAAAAATATGCAAACCACGAATAATTAAGCGCTGGAACATTTGCAAAAATGTTTCCCTAACTTTCCCCTTGGGTCTCCTTCTCTTCTCTCTTCAGTTTTTTTAATTCCTCCCACTCTATATAATTTCTATTACATCTCTTTCTGTTCCATCATCTCACCCTTGTCTTAAAATTAATTCTCCTCTCTTTACTCCCACTCCTTTAATCTGCACCCTTTAGAATAGCTCCCTTGTGTTCTACCTCACATTTTTGTCCCAATTTCTGAAGCTCATATGATACCTGAAAATAAAGGACAACAAGAGGTAAACAGTTTTTGTGACATCATCACATCTCTATCTTGAAATTGTTATTCTCATTATCTTATTGTGATTTTCAAATGTGAAAAGGAACATTCAACATATCCCATTCAACGTTCTTTTATTTTCACAATATCTAAAATTTTGGGTCACATGTAAAAAAAAAGGTACAAATGTGTAATTTACAAGTGAAAACTGACAATCTCAAAAGAATCAATTGACAGACAGCCTTTGTGAAAACATCACATTTGGCTAGGCCTGGGCGATAAACCAAAAATTTACCGATACCGAAATTTACTAGATAACCGACTTCATTTTGGCCATGTCGGTATATTCGGTGTCATAGGCGAAACATCCACTAGGGACAGGGGGGACATGTTAGGTCCACTACCCCGGCATATACCAATGTGCTTATTTTACATTCATTTGATGGCAAACTCCGCCCGCTGATGCAACACCAGCTATGCCAGGTTAGTAATCAAGTGAACCCACTCTCGCTGTGAGTCAAGGACAGTTTGTGTAATGATGCTGCCTTCAAAGGCTTCAACAGGCCACTGTCTTCGGCGGGCCGTCCATTGACCAAACATTTGTGTTTTGTTTTTTATTCACTCAAAGTAATGACTGTATTTCCAGCTGGAAAACGCGCATCTCTCTCCTCCCTCCATTGTTGTTTGCATTTGTGTCTCTGCGTGGTCTGACACGTGAGTGACCTCATGCTGGAAAACGTGACTTCTCGCGTACTTGACGTCACTCCCCGAGACGCAAGAAGAAAGCAAAAATATATATTTTTACTAAGGAAAATGACAAAACTAGCAACGCGTTACCGGCATCACTGATTGTGTAGCTTAAGTACAACATGGAGCATGAAGATGTAAAGAAAAAAATAAAAACAGTAGAATTAACTTTGAGCAAGTTTGGAGGAAAGTCGGAGGTGTGGACGCATTTTAAACAAGTCGTGGGCCGTGATAATAACAGTTGTCGGGTTTAAATCGGTCTTGGGCTCATAATTACATTCAATGTGCCGGGCCGGGCTCGGACACAACGTGCACGGGCTCTGGTCGGGCTTGGTTCTAAGCTCTACTCGGGTCCAGCCGCGACTTTATTGAGGTTCACCCAGTGTGAGCAGCAGGAGGACGGTCAGCTCACCTCCCAGAACATGGCACTGAATCACTGGAAACTGATTTAGGGACTGTCATCAAATTACTTAGCATAAATATATTAATACAAAATAATTGCAGTTCTTTCAATATCTTCCATGTCATGGGGCCCAGTGACTCCAGCAGCAGATTGTATAAGTAAACTGGACGAATGAGACACAGCTATGTTTACTGTACTTTAGTGCTTCCTCTATTTTATATGAATATTAATATGCAGAAATCTTGATTTCTTTGCTTCCATGTCATGTGACCCACTGACTTCTGAAACAGATTCTGTGTCTATCAAAAATACATAATGATAAAGAAAATAATGGTAAAAAAAAGTTCTCTAATGCTCAAGAGGTTAACATATTATTAAGCAGCAATGTCAACTTCTCCACTATTTTGTCTCATGTCTTAGATTCTGATTCTGAAGTCCTCAAAATGTTTATTTATTTACATCCAACCTCTTCCACCACCTGCAGTACAACCACGTGATTCAATTCGAAGAAATAAAAAAAGCGAGAAGCTTAGAAATTGTTTATAAGGGACTGTATATTTTATACCTTTAAACTTGTTCAGTTGTTGTCATTTCAAGTAATCTGTGCTTTTCAGCTGTTCAATTGTGTGCTTATCAGTTGTTCTTAACTACTGAATAAATAATATAAATCTTAACTACAATGTAGTTTTACAGTCCTTTAAAGTGGCATTTCTGTAAATACACAGGATTTTTTTCCTCTTTTTTTTAGGTGCGGGGGGGGTTACTTATCGTTCATTTATCGTTATCGAGGTGAGTTGCTCAATATATCGTGATATTGATTTGAGGCCATATCGCCCAGCCCTACATTTGGCATTGTTTTATTTTCACATGTTCCATATTTGTAGCGTACACTCAGCTTTTAAGCCTGTAAGTGATCAATACTCAAAACATGTTAATATTATTTATTTGCTGTGAAAAGAACATTCAAAGTCAACAATCCCTTTCTTTCACTCACTCTGACCTGGATGTGTCTCTTCAATTGTCCACTTTCTTCCCTTTTTCAACACACAATATGTTTTCTCTCTTCGATGCCAAAAGCTGAGCAGCTTTATTTAACACCCTTTGTCTTTGTCAGTGAGAGAAACAAACTAGATTGTGTTTGTTCTCTGTGATCCTGTCCAACAGGATCATCGTCACAAAAAAAGGGAAAGTGAACGAAAACTTTTTAATGCATATTTCTCTCTGTATATCTACATCTGTCTCACTTAACTTTTAACTTACGCAACACCGCACATCCGCTCTGACTTTGTTTCCAGCAAGTGTGTGTGTGTGTGTGTGTGTGTGTGTGTGTGTGTGTGTGTGTGTGTGTGTGTGTGTGTGTGTGTGTGTGTGTGTAAAGATGATATCAGACACTACAGCAGGAGTTCACAGCATGCTGTGGAGCAGTGATATCACTCCAGAGATGCCGGTGCTAAACTGGATGAGTGGAATCGCACGGATGACTATGAATGAGTGTAGAGACAGGGAGGAGGGCAAAAAGAGGGGGAGAAGAGCTAGGCAAGAAGTGGAAGCGAGGACGAGAGAAAGAGTGAAGGAAGGCAGAAACAGAAAAAGGAAGAGGGGGAATAATAAATGAGGGAGACATGGATTAATCCTTTCGCATTAAAGGTCAAATGACAGATGCTCCGTTGCTTGCTGTAACAAATCCTCTACACCTGCAATTTACCTGGCAGGATCAATGACTCTCTCTCTCTGTGTGTGTGTGTGTGTGTGTGTGTGTGTGTGTGTGTGTGTGGAGAACTCTGATCTGTTCCAGTATGATAGGAAACAGATGAAGTCGACCAGCCGAGACACTCAGACCTCCATTACCCTCTAACCTGATGTGTGTGTGTGTGTGTGTGTGTGTGTCTGTGTGTGTGTGTGTGTGTGTGTGTGCATGCGTGTGTGTACCAGTCTGCCTTTGTGTGTATTTGCGTATGTGTGCCGTTTTATCGTGTGTGTGCATCCGTGTTACACTTCAGCTGGTTTATGATTTTCTATATGTGAACCTGTGGTAAATATATAGATAGATAGATAGATAGATAGATAGATAGATAGATAGATAGATAGATAGATAGATAGATAGATAGATAGAGATATATAGATACAGTGTGTGAGTATACTGTATCTGTCTTCATTACTTTACTTAAAGTTCAGATGATAACATGAGCAAATATAACAAAATATATGAATCTCCTTTATTCTTTCTATTCTTGGTATGTACATTCAGCACAGCTCAGGTTGTATTTTGGTTTCGTAGAAAGGTGATGCAATGATGTGTTTTTAATGACTTTGGCGTCTGTTCAGGTTAAGGTTGGGTTGGAACTACATAATGTGACCAAGCCTTATGACCTTAAAAGAATATTAACAGTATAGCCCTGCTTAATCCAACAAAACTAAGGGGATTGAGGGAGCTGTCAATCAAAGTGCAGTCTAGCTCACTCCCATACGGTCTTGAGAAGAGGCGACATTAGTGAAAACACCTGTGTAAGCAGACATGGAGGTGTCGAGGCTTTAAACAGTGAAGACGTTTCCATAAGACAAACTCTTTTTGGTTTTCACACTGTATGCAGCCTGCCCGCCACCAAACAGCAGACAGACAACGTTATCGACCAGCTGGTGAAAAAAGCAGGACTTCTAGCAGCTAAAGAGCTAAATATGTTTTCCCTGGAGATGGTGGAGGATATAATGTTAGCAGTTAACATTTCTGCAAGAAATTCAACCTAAACAAATGTAAAGATGCAATATAAAGAAACGTTCAGTTTAAACGTATTTGTGTTTGCGATTTGCGATTATATCATGCGCCATGTTCAATAAAACATGGGAACCTTGGACATTACAGTGGTTTGCAGAAACGTTATGTCATGGTTCAGTGTGTTTAGTTTTATGTTTTGATGTTGTCGTGGTTCTGTGTCTTGTGTCGTATGATTTGCTTCCTCACCCTCTTGTGTCCTCTCAGTGGCCCTCATTTATCAAACGAACGTACGGCAGAAAACCGTGCGTACGACCATTTCCACGCAAACTTCGGCATTTATCAATTTGGACATGAGCGGAAGCTACGATCAGATCTCACGTCAGGTCTGAGCTCGTGTACGCAAATTTGAGTCTGTGGGTTTGCGGCGCAGCACAGCAAAATCTGGTTGAGACTGAAAATATTTCTTAAACAAACCTCAGCTGTCATTAAGCATAAGCAGTCACATTTTTAGAACAGATCAAAACCGATTATTTTTTAGGTTTTTACTGATACCACTTTTTTGTAAAATAAAACACGTAAATAGCCTAACATGACAACTAGTTAACGGGATACCTAACAACCCCACTGGCAAACCTGCTACAGAGCAGGAACGCAGATTCAACAGTGCGCACACACACACACACACACACACACACACACACACACACACACACACACACACACACACACACACACACACACACACACGGTCACAGTGGAGCTGCTTCGGGTTGCTGAAGGGCAGGTGGCTCCGTCTCGGACCAGCAGGGGGAACTCTGCTGTATACCCCAGAGAAAGTGTGAGATATTATGTTGGCCTGTTCAGTTTTGCACAACATTGTATTAGTGAATGGAGCCTTTGATGTGCCGGGATGCTGATCTCCATCTCGGAAAAGTTTCTCTTCTTGCCAGTGTTTCTTCTCCCCATGTTTGACCTCAGTAGGTGTTAATGACGATCGAATTCAGCCGCCGCATTTATCAAGACCCGATCATTCGTACGCTGGAATTGGTCAGATACGAACGTTTCATAAATCACACGTGTGTCCTGTCGTAAGACCAAATCTGCGCTCAGATCTGCACCCGTTTTCACGCAAGATTGATAAATGAGGGCCATTGCTGTGCTTTCCCCTCCTGTGCATGTTTGTCTCCCCCTGTCTGCCAGTATTGTTTACTCTGTGATTCCCCTTCGTTATCTCACCTGCTGTTCCTCGTCTCGTCATCAGTGTCTGTATTTAGCCTCTGCCTTCCCTCTTGTCTTTGTGACTTTGTTGTTCCTGTTTCTATTGGTGTTTGTGTGATGTTCCCTCCGAGTTCCTTTTGTCTCCAGTCCAGTTTTTGGTATGCTTTGGATTTTGATTTCTGGTGTTTTCTCTGTTTGATTTAAACTTTGCTCTTGATTTGTACTTTGCCTTTTTGTTTGCACTTTGTTCAACTGTTCTGTTGCTTTTTTGGTCTTGTGAGACATTTTCGTTTGTTCACTTGGTTTTTGTAGATTTGGCTTTTGGTTTAATAAAGTTCTCTTTTTCTTCTTCCTTATCCTGCCTCCCGTTCTGATCTGCATTTGGGTTCACCTTTAGTTCCTCCCTTAATTCTACCCCAACCTTAACCACGTTAACCATCCTGAAGTCCTCAAGAACATGATTAATGTAACTTTCAAATTTAACTTGATTGATCACAAGAATGATATTATAAAATAGCTTTCTGAGTATCCGATTCTCAAGCTCATCCTCCCTGCAGCAGCTGAATAAACACATTTTTATAACCTTTGCTTTTCCTCAGGTTAACTGAACACTGTGCTCTGCAGCAGCAGTATTAAAGCTAATCCAGTTTATCCCATCGTCACTCACTGTTGATATTTTGCAGCCTCCCCTGCCAGCTCCTACCTCATTACCTGCTGACGGTGCGTGGCATTTCACAGCCATCAGTAATTTGGAGAGGCTGTGTATACTGTGTGTGGTCTGCATGTGCTGTGGCATTCAATAAAGGTCAAGAGACCCTCTTTTATTTGAATCGCCAAAATAGATCTGTTGAAAAGGTTGCTAATGGATTCTTTAAGTGTGGAAATGGAGGTCTGAATGACACAACCTCCCAGAGTCTGCAGCACAAGTCTGAATTATTCCTTTGTCCCAATACACAAACACACACACACAGGCAGAAAAGCACAGTATGCATGCACACCCCCAGGTGTTTGAATCTGTACAAAGAAGCGATAGTATGCATAGATGCACAATGGTACGAGGGGCACACACACACACATGCAAACACATGAACCTGCAGATTAGAAGCAGACGTGGCTCGGGTGAATGGCAGGATGTTTCTTAATGGTCCCCGTTTCCTTTTGATCTACAAAACATTTCTCTGTTTATGTCTGACATTTTTAATCAGACATTATTTAGATAGAAACGGGTTTCTGAAAACAGCCAAACCCAAAGAATGCTGTGCATTCCACGTTCACACGCTGCTGCGGGTCAACACATTCTCACTCTCAACTTGTCAAATAAGGCAGCTTGGTCAGTGGCCTTATGCTTCAGACTGTGACACTACATACCCCTCCAATGTCAGTTTTGCACCTGCACATCACAATAATACATGATGAAAGTCTGGTTAGACTTTCAAAATAAAGCTTTCTGACAAACAGTTAACATTTCAAGACAAATTAGGATGGTTGGATGGTTATCATTGTTGTCAAACGGTTATATTGTAGTGAGGTTCAGCATAATTTACTGACCCGGAAGTTGAAGACTTATGACCTGACCTGATTTGAGACCTGATGACTTGAATGACATTTCTTTATTTTATGTTATCAGTTAGTTGTTTTATAGCACAAGAGGACATGTCTCTTTCAATGTTTCTTTTCTCTGATCACTTTGACAATTTAACACAAAACAGCACAACATCACCATCCTGTTGGCTATGAGGGTTTCTGTAGTCCAGCTGACCAGACTGATTTAATCCACCTGGAGTGAAGGGTGGATGCAATCAAATGCAGCACCGAGGAGCAGCACCACTCTTGGTGATAATAATTAAAAACTACAATCTCAGCCTGAAGAAAGAGGGCCAGGATGGGATTTTTTTTGTCAAATATTAAATTACAGTGACTCAGCAGTACTGCCCCGTCTTGTCAGTCAGCAGCATCAGCTCCTTTTCTTGTGAACTGAAATGTAATCATCATTGGCAGGTTGGTGGCAAATGACATGAGAGATGAGTCATGTCACAGCACTATTTATCCTGCAAACCTGTAAAAACAACACACACACACACACACACACACACACACACACACACACACACATACACACACACACACACACACACCTACCACTAGTTTACATGTAAAATAGTGTCCAATGCTTCCTAACATTGATGATATTTGATGTTTAAATACACACATGGGCTTTTCTAATTTAATATGCCATACTGTTGATAAATCTCCAGAACAAAAAATCCAAACATGCCAATTGTTTTCTGACCAATTCTCTGACAGAAGACAAAAATAATGTTTTCTCCTGTAATGTCTCCCCTTAAGTTGTGCAACAATTAAAACTGATTTATAAATGAAATCAAATGACCAAAACCAACTGACAAGCAATGAATATTACAATTTTGAAGCCCGGGAAGCAGGTCTTCACTTCTCTGTTTTTTGTTTTTTTTATCCAGCCTTGTTTTCAAAGAAAGTTATTTAAAGTAACAGCTATGCTTTGGATTTAAAATTTACGCATGAAAGAGAAAAATGTTATTTTGAAAAAATAAAAAAAAAATTTGATGAGTTAAAAATATTAAAATATTGTATTTTCTTTAAAAAACATTATTGACGAGTGCAATATGTGAGATTTAGCCTCTTTTCGAATTCATGCTCCAAACAGCTCTAAACATAGCTGCTAACTGCTGCTAAGTGAGCCAAGTAGCTAACAGCAGCTACAGTTAGCAGCAGTTAGCAGCTATGTTTAGAGTTGTTTGGGGCATGAATTTGACAGGAGGCCCATTCCTACATGTGCAGTATCGTATTAGCTGACTCTGCCTGGGACAGCAGCTCAGGGCACTGTTGTCGCTGGTGTTCGGTCATCTCTTGAGGCACAAAGTGGCAAGAGGCTATCTGGTTAGCATCACAGCTCTTATTTCCTCACATTTTGTTCAAAATTAAAAAAAAAAAATTACAAACTTCTGGATGTTTTAAATGCACATTCTAACATACAGCACCTTTAAAACGGGTTGTTGTAACGTGTGTTTGTGTTTATTAACAACAGGAACTGTGCAATCATCAATATCAATATCTGTAATAAAGTAGAATGACTCCAAATATGCAGCCATGAAATGATGGTTAAACACGTATCTGTCTCTTTATTTCTCAGCCTATTATGTCACCACATGTAGATCTCTCAGTTTTCCTGTGTTTCTGTCTCAGGCTAAATGTTAGCCTCTTCACTGAAAGCCTTTGTGTTGGAGCATCCTCCTTGTGGCGTTGGTATTTTTAGTCTTAATTCATTTCCATTCCACCCTTTTCAGTATCTTCAGCTTATCATGTTTGAATGAGAAGCTTTATCCTGCAGCTGTTCACTTAATGTTCTATGTTCTCTCACTTTCTCTCTGTTTTCTTCTCCATTTCCCCTCCTTCTCTCTCACTATCCATCTCTTTTCTTTTACTTTCTCTGTCACATACACAAACTGGTGTTGTCTTTCTGCCAAATTCCTCTAGCAGAAATACACCGAGGCAACAGATGTTTCTTTTTCTGAGCACTACGAGAATTAAGTGATGTTTCAAGATGCATCTTTTCTTCTGCTTTCAGCTTCTCTGTTTCAATTAGGTGTTTCAGTGTTTTTGTTTCGACCTCTGACCTGCTTCAAGGTCTATCAAAAGCAGAAAGTTACAAGAAGCCGAGACTCAATGGAGGAAAAAGGTCAAAAGTGTCTCTCACATCACAAATCTCAAATCACAGCAGGAAAAGCAGAGGTCTGTTATGGCTGAATTCTACAAAGCTGCTTCCATTTCAAGGTCTTGATGTCGTTCATATGGGCTCTGGTCACACTGTCATGGCTTACTGCAACACTTGAATACCAAAGGGCCCTGTTTATTGTGGCTGGCAAGGACAAGTCTAACAATACGTCTAAACACATCTGACAGAGCAAATGGCCTCGAATTTCATTTGTACATTAACAAAACCTGTGGTGTATTTATACACTTTTTTTCTCATATTTGTGAGAAGGTGATCGCGAACGCTGCCAAGCAGAAATTAAGCGTCTGAGCTGTGCTGAGTCAGCCAACTTTGGAGGCCAGACCTTCTGGAGGAATAAACACCAGGAGACACATTGGGTTTTGCTCTGATCCAGAGTAGTTTATCGACAGGTGGAGAATTCAGAGATTAGTTTTTAACTTTTGGGAATTATCTTTATTGACCGCAGCAGTGATCTGAGGCAGTGAACTCCCATGTCAGGTGGTATGAGGTTTGAACATTGTTGGAAGCATTTGGGTTGATGTAAATGTAACCGGGTCAACCTGTGTGTTGAATCAAATGTGTATATAATTACACAAAATCTGTTACTGCCTGACACGAAAATGCCTCCAAATCCAATATGTGTAGACTGTGTGGAGCTCGGAGCTCCTCCTCTTTAATTTCCTCTTCTGTGGTCCCTACTATAAATGCTTTCTGCTTCCCCACCTCTGCCCTTTTGTACAATTCTCCTACAGGAGAGGTGGGTGTCATTGTTTCATTCAGTTGATAATCATAATCCATCCTAATGTTTCTCTTTGTTTATTATATGTATTTCTGCTCTCAACATTATTATGTCTGTTCCTGCCTAATAATGTGTACATGCCAACAAAATAGTAGTTTTACCAGTTGAAAGCCCCTAGCATAAAGTTACGACAAACCAAACCAACTTCCAGGTTTGTCAATATCTTTATCTTCATTTTATTTGTATAGGAGCAGGAGTGGACAGTACTATTTACATGGAGGTTCTGCTTGTTACTCATTCTGTCAGGTATGTTTTGCTGAATATGCAGTTTATTCACTGTAAAATGTTTTTACCACGTAATGCCCTTTCATACAATTCTCATGTGAGAGAGGAGCTGGAGTGGACAGTACTATTTACATGGAGATTCTGCTTGTTACTCATTCTGTCAGAATAAACAAAGATCATTTCCAAAGAGGTCCGGTGAAACAGCATCATTCAAACCAACACAACGCAGAAGCACACCTGTCACATAAGTACAGAACTTATCTTTTATATCTATATATATATATATATCATGTTATATATATTTACGTCCAGGTCCTAAACTTTGCGTCCTGAATCGGTGACAGGTCATCATGGACTACTTTTCTTAAAATTCTATGTTATATTAGTGATACTAATTAATCAATAATGGTAAAAATAGTAATCCATTTGAAGGATGTAATGTCCTATCCATATATGACAAGGATGGGGTTCAATGTCAAAGTGTCTTTGGGTAAGACACTGAATCCAAAGTTGCTCCCTCAGTATATGTATAAATGACTTTTACGCAGGGAAATAATAAGGAATATCTTGCCACGATGCACCCAAGAAGGCATGTTACTGACAAGGGGGAAAATCATATTAAAAGAAAAAAAAAAAAAAAATAAATAAATAAATAAATAAATAAATAAATATATGTATATATATATATATATATATATATATATATATATACATATATATATACATATATATACACATATACATACACACACACATATATATATATATATATATATATATATATATATATATATATATATATATATATATAAGTGAAATGTGTAAATAAGCAGACAAGATAAGATCCCTGGCTGAGTTTCTTCAACAGCTGAATGAGTCAAAATGATTAAAATGCTCACTTTGCTGCTCTGAAGCAAGAAGATGGCTGCCAGCACCACAAACATGACACGTGTTTTTCTAACACTCCATCAACAGCTCTACGGAGCATTCATTTTTGGGTCAGGAGATCCTTTCTACATATTGAAGTCAGCAACAGTGTTTGACAACCATAAAGAAAGAAATAAAACGGTAAAATTACAGATGACAGTATTTATACAGATTATAGAATGTGCCAGAAATTTGTGTCATTTTTGTTTTTGTGTACTTTTATGTTCAGGTTTCTCATGGTTTCCTTCTGTGTTTATGTTATTTTCTTCCAGTGAACATATGCTTCCTGTCAAAGATTCATAATATGATTGGAAATGTGTTTTTTGATTCCCATTGTCTTGTTTTGTTCCCTTCCCAGAAAATCTGTTTTATTCAGGAGGCTGGAAGCTACAAATGACATCAACAGCTGTCCTTAGTTTCTCTGTAAACATGTAGGAAGGGATTTTTCCATCAGACTTTCACTCAGTTGTCACTATACTATCTGAAAATGTTGGTGTGCTGTTGTTGTAAGAGCAGTATTTTATCTAATGTTCTTGTGCCATAAATCAGTCCAGCCCATCTCACCAAATCTAATTATCTTCTTAGTGGTAGTATTGATTGTTTGTAAAAATAAATAAATAAAAAAAATGGATGAATCTCTTAAAATGAACAAAATATTGATTTGCTGGTGTGAAGAATAACAGTGATCTCATTGAGGGTAATTTAATACAATTCTGTGGGATATTGGGGCTTTTAAGAAAATAGAAAGAAGAGTTGGTAACGTTGAATTTTTGCAGAAACAGCATGACTCTTATCCATTGTTGCAAAAAAAAAGATGGTACACAAAAAAGATGTATTTTAAGAGGGGGTTACTTTTGTATTATGTGAGAAATTCACGTAAATATTGTCTCTAAATGAAGCATATTGAGCTCCAAACTTCACTGAAGTTGGCTGTTAGGGATTTAAAAAGATAAATAATTCTATTTAATCTGTGTCATTTGGCTGGTTCAGTATGCTGCAAACAGAGTGCTTTGCACTGCGAAAAGTTTCAGATGTCATGAGTCAAACAAATAGAGAGATAACAGCTCAAACTGTTTGACAGTTTCTCCTAAAAGACATACTCATTGCTAGATTTGCAAGATCATGAGCTTGTGTCTGGCTAAGTTTCAAGCTCTGCACTTGTGGCAGAACCACAGTGATACGGACCAATCAGTGTCCTTCGACGAACTTCAATTGGCAGACTGAAATCAAAGACTAAAAGCGCTGAAGGCTTTTCTTGATGAAAAGACTTTTCCGCTCTTCCTTCTTGACATTTCTACATGACTTCAGTAAGAGCTGAACTGACTGCACTGGTGGTAGTGCTGTTACTGCTTCTCCTTTCAATCTGATTGGTTGAAGTGAGCCCACAATAGACAGTGATAGGCAGATGGTTTGCTCTATCACCTGCCAAGTGTTTTTCGAAAGTGTCAGGCCCTTTCCAAACAGTTTCTTAATGCGACCATAAATTGATCTACTCTGGCAGGATAATAACCCATTCAGAGCCAGAGGTAAATAGTTGTACTGGGAATATCTTCCACTTTTTCGCTACATTTTCCCGCAGGTGCATTATAATCTTTCGCTTTAAAAACATAAAACTTTAACAATCCCCCAGCAATGCCTGTCCTCAATCAAACATCCCCTTTAAGACAGTTAGAGATGTGTGCATGCTTGGTCTTTCGGCATGTGCTGTTTTTAGTTGGCATCCATACGTTATAGTTTTTTCTTCAGAGCCCGCAGCAGAGGTCGAGCCTTTTCCCTGTCCACTTGAAGCAGTGCCGATCAGCAGCCAGAACGTGAAATGCCAAAAGCTGTCTGGAGGTGAAGACTTTGAACTAGTGAAAAACAGACCCACAACCTTTGATTCTGATTCTGCTTTCTCTTCAGTTTAATCTTACTTTGGCCAACAAAGGTTAACTTGAATATCACGCTCAGATTAAAACATTTTCCAACATGCCCACAGGGAGCTGATTAATAGTTGTGTGACTGATGTGAGAAGGGATTATTTACCTTTGTTTCTGGGCATCTGGTGGTAAGCACAATATTGAGATGTCCCTTGGTTTAATATCTCCACTCAACCTTTTCTAAAAGGTCAAACATTAAAATTTGAAGGCATCTCGAAAGTTGAAGGGAGTGAGAGTTTCATTTTGACTTCCCATCAAACTTTTGTGTCGTGTGTCATATTATGAGTCATCTAAGTCGCCTGCTTCTGCAGCCACGGTTAATATATTTCTGTTTGCTGTTGAAGGCTTACACAGCTGCTTTTTTTGTGAATGGGAGTCTAACTCTTTAGTGTTTCTTGAGTGCACAGCCAGCAAAGAAGAATTTCCACTCAATCAAATAAACTAAACTGCTAAGTGTTATTCCAACAGCCTGTACTCAACTGTACCCGACGCTGTTATTTTTGCTTATAGGTAATTTCTTGGAGGATCTTTAAATGGTTTTTATCCCTTTAATCTGTAACAATAAAAGGTTATGGATGTCAATAAACTGTAATTGACAAAAACGTTGAAATTGTGTTCGAAATGGAAAAATACAAGAATTGGTTATGTTTTTTCATTAATTCTAAATGTAGAATGTTAAATAAAAGATTTTACTTATATATACTCCATAACCTATTTAATATATGACTATTTCTCACACTGATAACAATCAACCTGCATCTCTGCTGATCCTCTGCCACTCATTGATGCCAAGGCGCGTTGTCACCATCTTCTGCATATGAAGCATTACATAACGTGACATAACAAAAGTCGTAGCTTCCTGCTACATAAAGAATGAATACTCTCTCTACCATGATTTTTTTTTTTAATCTTTAGATCAATTTAAACAGAATCATGTAAACAGCTTTATCCTGTGACAATTTCTTGGCAATCCACTGGCACCACTTCTACTTCTGACATCATCAGGCACCTAACATAAAGAAGTGGAAGTCATACGTCTGTGCATTCCAGGGTAAAAAGAATGAAGGCTCAAACTATAATGTTTTTTTACTTTACAAGATCATGTAAACAATAATCCCCCATGGCCAGTTGAGAGTTACAGAGCTAACAGACAGTTTCTGACACAAAACTGTTTGCACCCTTACATGGTTGAGAGGCCCAAATCTTAAATTTCCTTGGGGCCTGTTAGCCTCCCTGTGGTCAAGGTGTCCTCACACTCAGCGTTTAACCCCTGTTGTTCCTATTGGCAACCTTGTCGCTCTAATTTGCTCATTTTGCTCTGATTTAGGCCCCAGGGCAGAGCTATCTCTCAAGGCTCTTTCAATATGATTGGCAGAACTAAAACCCAACCACAGCCTGAGAGGTTCTGCCCCGAGGGGCTCAGTCACAGAACCAGGTTTAAACTCCTTTGATGATAAAGCATGTGTACTATACACATTTGCTGACATTATACAGTTTGAGATTTTTGGATATATTTTTCCTACGTTCAACCATTGGCTCATTTCCCTCCCATTAATTTCAGTGCTGTATCAATCTCTTGAAACTTGCTCGAGTTGCACAAACTCAACATGGGTGAAATTTCCCCTGGGGATTGGGTTGGACATGTCATTCACCACTTCCAGTATAAACCATATTCTCAGTCATCATATTCGAGAGAAGTTAAGCTTTGAGTTGATAGAAATGATAATATGCCTTTATCCCCATTAGCTTTAATTCCTACAGATGTAAAACTCAAGGTTGAAAAATCTAGCCCAAATCTTCTGCATGTCTATCAAACAAATAAAAAACAATTCATATTTCATTTTAGAACTGAACATCACTTCATAATGCTGTACAAGGCTGCAGTCTTTGCAGAACATAAGAAAGATATTATCAATCACGTACAAATTCCGATTTATTAAAGCCTGTGAATGTCATTTTGAGTGGGGTAAAAGGTTGACCCAAAACTGAGAACAATCATTATCGCCTCACTCCCATGCTGACTGAATGTCCGGTGAAGTTTTATAGTCCACCAAACATTTCTGGAGCTTCACAGTGAAACAGTGCTGCTGCATTCTCCTAACGAAATGAAGCAGCTGGAAAAAAAAGTAACTAAAATGACTCTAAACAGCTCATTTGAAAAGATGTTATTTACACTTTTTGATTATGGCAAAAACTTCACGGTAGTGGTAAGCTTAAAGTGTTACCACGCAATCCATCAAAACTGGATGGGAGCACAAACTCGGCCATGCCATGTAAATAACGTCTTTTCGGTTAATTTCTTAGGTTTTAAACTATAAGCTCAGCTACTCCAGTCGTTTAGGAGAATGCCGCAACACTGACTATGAAACGTCACCCAACTTTCCATTCATACGGGGGCTGAGTAAATAATGCCTGAAGTGTTTAGGTGAGCTTTTCCCCTAAAGGACCCCTGGACCTTTAATATTCATTGTGATGGATCATATAACTCAATGGGCTAAAACAGACAAATCACTGGACCTTTAAAGGTAAGAAGGTCATTGTAAGTTCAACAGTCAACAATGAATGTTGGCGAATGTTCTTTGGTTAAAAAAAGGTAGAAAAATGTTATGCATGAAAGTAAGCTCTCTTTTTCTCCTCTGTATTCTAAATCCATAATTCTTTGTTTGTGTGTCGCAGTGTTAGTGGTTATCTCACCCTGGCAGATGAACTCCTAAACACAAAAAGTAGTTCTGGTTCCAAGTTATGGTAATGAGGGAGGATTTCTGACAAATCCACTGTTAAATCTGTCAGCGCCTGTTTTAATGTGTGGTGCCGTTTGTTTCTGTTGTTCAGCACAGTATGAGAGACATATATGTGTTTGCTGAGTATTTTAAATATCCAGCAGCATGACACACTGTACTATATAGACACACACACACATACACACACACACACACACACACACACACACACACACACACACACAGAGTGATAGTTATCGGGCTTTCTACCATATGGAACCCAAGACTCTCCTACATTTTACTGTAACCGAGTGAGTGGCAGTTTCATTAATTCTTGGTATTATCATGCAGTTTTGCATAAGAACCAACTTTCAGTCTGTCTGTCTGTCTGTTTATCTGTCAACTTTAATACAGCCACAAACATGGCCTGTTTGTGATCTTACAAGCTGTAATTAGGCTGATGGTTTAGAAACTACTACTCAAACTTTAACGACTGGATAGGTCAATTGCTGGTGACATTCAAAACAAGGTGCATGCTGCAGCATACCAACCAAACCGAGTAGTTTTCTTGGCTAAACCTAACAAAGCTGACAGTGTACAGTTGGTTCAGTATGCTGCAACCATCATGTTGTACTGTGAGTCACTTGCAATCAACCTATTTTATGTTTTTGAATCAGCCTTTACCCAAATCAGATGCTGGGATACCGAGTATGATACCAGGTACTTTTTTTTTGTTTACAGTATAAGACCATAAATCACAAATACAAATACTTGAATGTCCTGAATGCAGTTGAAAAAGGGAAAAGTATCAACATCAGCAAAATCGATCTCAATAGAAACTTCAAAATCAACAACAAAAGAAGGAGGCAATTACAGTAAGTGGAGGAGGGAGTTGCAGTCAATGTGATATGATTTACTGGGGGCAGGGTGGACCTGGGGGTAATTAAGGGTTATAGCCTCACTACAAATTAGAAATGGAAGTTCCAGGATGCGGAGGCAGCTGTACGTATAGAGAAGCTCCTCCGGCCAGATAATTGAATGAAGAGCCCATTTCCTCCCTCATCCTGCTAAGCGTTGCAACTTTGCTTCGTCTAATTTGGAACATTTTCTGGTGTGTGTGAGGCTCAATGAGTATCTACAATAAAAAATATCCCTGCATTCCTCCAGATCCTCCCCATCTCCTATTGTGGACACATTATTACTTTATGAAAACAGAAGGTCACAGCATATGTCACTGAGTACAAATCAGCTTGAGAAGTGAAAATACAACAGTGATAAGACTGTGACTTTTGCTCACACCTGATCCGCTCTGAGCATTGTCAAGTTTGGGTGAAGTTTTATCCAGCTGTCTGCATGATAAGGCTCACCCTGTCTGGTCACACATCGCAGGCTGCCAGCCTCACTTGTGCTGACACACAACACCACGACCATACTGTGAGCAACACAAAGATAACACAAACTTTCCATCCAAGTCAAAGTTTATTTACTGAGTAGCGAGCTCCTACGTTAATTGTAGACTGTTGGTATAAACCTGCCACTGATCACCTATTGCAGTCGGCATTCTCCTTCCTTCCACTATCTGCGTTTTACTGCTTTGATAATCCCATCACTACAGGTAACAAGAAAAGGTCTCCAAACTAACAAACCACACACTGAAAAAGTTACCCTAACCTTAAACGTTTTGCTAGCTTAAGCGATGGTGATGATAATGATGATTAAGATGGTGATAATGAGTAGTGAGCAACATGACGACAGAGCTAGCAGGCTGACAGTGAGCTAGCTAATTAACAAGTGATTTCAACTTGTTTAATAATATCAGTCAGAGTGTGAAAGCGAACTGAAGGTAAAGCCTCAGAAACCACTGACTGTATATAAAGATCACAAACACCGGTATACTATTTGTATACAATCTTGTCCAGTGGCCAATCATGGTATTGCAGTTAAATATTCCCCTCTGGCCCAAAGAACATTTTCCCCATAGACCACCATCATAAAAGAGTCCTTAAACTGTATACAAGGTTATTTACTGTATAACTGTTTTTATTGTGAATTTTTGATTCATAGAGATTTGATATGCATAAAACTTTTCTCAGGCAAAGAAAAGCAATTTAAAAATCTGTGTCATCCCAATGTGAAGTCTATGGGCAGAGCAGGAACTTCTTGGCAGGGCCACTAATCATTACAGTTTTTTATTACTGCTTTTTTGGCATCAGCAAAGAAATTCTCATGAACCTGAATAGACGCCACTTTGCTTTCACTATCTAGTGAAAGTCCTCCCCCCGAAAAGCCAAAGAATCGTGATCGCTCTCTTGTCCCTTTCCACGTTTGCAGATGCGAGCAGATGTCAGATTCTTTTCCCAAAAGTGATTTCTGACATCTTATGTCATTCTGACCATGCTGATGTATGTTCAAGTGTTCTTTTTTCTAATGAGTTTAGGTTTTAATCTGT
Organism: Diplodus puntazzo; assembly: GCA_963678695.2. NCBI lineage: Eukaryota > Metazoa > Chordata > Actinopteri > Spariformes > Sparidae > Diplodus > Diplodus puntazzo. The sequence continues at coordinate 5,761,642 of OZ023158.1, read as the reverse complement.
TATTTGATGCTTTAAAAAATGGTTGAAATATCATAATTTGACAGCTGAGGCTTGAGGCAATAAAGTCAAGTGGTTGTACAGGTGGCTCCCCTACCCGATCCCCACTCTGCAGCCTCCTAACGATGTCACAGGTAAGATGGCAGCACTTGTACTCTTGATATTTTGGCTTAGTTTTTGTGAGAGTGAGAGAAACTAGGAACTATTTTGTTGACTTTGACATGCTAAAGTTGTGGCCCATCAGTGTTTACAGACTTTATGAAGCAATCACACAGGATGAAAAACAGCTTTCAGTAAGCTTGCTGCCACAAGCACACTTCGGCTGGCCTTGTGTCTTGGCAGAAGTGAAACAAGACTTCTCTATAAGAATGATTTACACTCCTATACTATATAAACAGCGTGTGTATGACCTTTAGGGAGCCTGAGTGAATAACTTTCAAAGTGCTCCCCCTCACAGTTTGAATTGTCTGTTTTGTTTACGTCTGCTGCTGTGCTGAAATTTGTCGGGTGCTGTAAATGCCAGAGTTTTTTTTTTTTTTTTCTTTTCTGCGTTGAAATGAGGAGCTGGCTACAGAGGCAGAACAAAATATTTATCCAGACTCACCCTTCACACAATCTGTCCTATCAGTCTGGAAGTCCTCTGCCGAGTCAATTTCAAATCTTTTAAAATCAGAGCCACTGCTTAAATCAGGTGACACTCAGCCTCGCCTGACCCTTATATACACACTGTGTTTCAGCGTTTTCTCATTTTTATGTGGTGGCAGAAAGATGTGAGATCTTGACAGTGTTCTACTAATAAATCTTTTTCAGTTGTTTGCTTACAAAACCTCTCAAAAGAAAACCAAAACTATAAGATAACACCAGGGGGAGGCAGGAAATTACATCTACATCTTAATGTGATTTAGGTGAACGGACACTGTAACCCCGTAATTCCACCAGATATGTGTTCGCTGCGTTACATCCCTGTCCCAGCTCCAGCAGTCTGAAGCAAATACTTTGGACTTCTATTTCTGGCGGATGCCGGAGCACGATGCAGCAATTTAGCTGAATTTAGCACAGAGCACACAGGAAGTCACGCACTGAGACAACAATCTAGCATCTGGTTACCTTTCAAAATAAAATACTCCGTGTTGACACCAGCACACAAATCTCAAAAAAGAGACAAACACAAGCTCTTCTGCTAATCCTTCCATCAGGAACACTTCGTGTTGTTGTTTTTATAACACATACCTATAACTTCAGTCGCGAGTGAGTATGTGATTATTGCAGGAACTCCTCGGTCTCGCAACGCCAGCTGTTGACCGCACTGCGCCGTGGCGGACTCAAAAAGCAACCGGTGGGGGTTGCCAGATGGCGGACGGCAGAGCAAACCGGATCGGAGCTGTGACGCAGCGGACACGCATCTGGTGGAGTCTCGAGGTAAGCCTTCCTGTACTGCAGATCCTGACCTCTAACCTGAAATCACTCATAGACACAACTACACATCAAGTCAGATTGATTCACTGCATCACCTCCCTAACCCATTACAACAGTGATACCACTGTGTCACTCACATATATTACAGACTTACACTTAACATTTCTTGCATTTACAACAATCAAAAGGTATTATACACAGAACGTTTTTGATAGAGTTAAAAATTCCCTTAAATCGTCGTTTAAGTTGCGGGAATAAAATGCGGGAATAAAATGATAGCATGTTATGTATCTGAAAACCACAGATACGTTCACATTTGTTCTGTACGTGTTTTTGGTACCTTACCTAGCCTGACCATAACCACAGAGTTGTCACAGCAAAAAATTGAAAACTGAACCTAAAGAAAGGTTAAGTTGCAACATTAATTGTTGCAATAATAGTATAGCATTAAAAAAAACTAGTGATCCAGATAATGTACTTTTAAAAGCTTCACCCCCTGTCTTTGGGATTTTTCCTGGGAATTTTTTGCTTTATCCGTGTGACTGAAGAAATGGTTACATTATTCTTGCATTATATATATGCATTATTCCGTCAATATGAGAAAATTATTACATGTATGTAGTGGGGCTGCTACGTAATTTACGGCAGCATGGCACAATTACGGCCCTGTTGGTTATTGCAGGGTATCTAATGATCATTATGTTAAAACAGGGATGGAGAACACTGTGTAAGAAAAACAACCTGTAACTCCTTTTTTCTCTTCAATTACAGTTTTGTTGAACGGAGGTATGAAACAGGGAGGAAAAGATGCATTTACAAATTCACCTGGCCTAATGTCAGCATACTCAGAGATTGAATATTTTGGATTAAGAGTGACTTCACCACCAAACAGGCAATATTTCTCTGTAATTACCATTGTACACACATAGCAGACAAGCCTCCACACACCTGAACGCTACATGACATAAAAAAAATTGCACGTTAAGCATTTATAATGCATTACACATTTTTTACAGGTTTAGTCTTTCACAACAAATGAAACTAACACACAAATGTACCACCAGAAATCTGACCTGTCCAGGGCGATGCAGCACAGGTGCAGTATGGACGCAGTGGTGAGCAGGACATCCAGCGAGGTCCGGACCAGGCAGAAAGTCTCGCCGTAGATCCAGTGCTGATGGACTAGCTCGATGGCACCAAATGGCATCACCAACACCGACACCAGCAGGTCGGCGAAAGCCAGAGACACGATGAAGTAGTTGGTCTTGATTTTCCTGATGGAGGACAAATGGCAGGAAAGATTTGATCATTTGGAGACAAAATGACAAAACGCAGCAGCTTAATAATATATCTCAATATTCTAGCAGCCTAGTGGCAACAGATTGTGTTGCTTTCCTGTTTTAACATTCCCATGCACAATCTGGGTTAGTTCTCACAGTTTGGTTTTGAAAAACTTGCAGAGAGTTCTGACCTCAACCTTATCTAAAACCTTTGGAACTAACTGGAATACCGACTGTGCAGCCAGTGTTAGACCTCACTGATGCTGAATAAAGAATGGGAGCAAATATATGCAGCCATGTTGGAAAATCTCTTTGTGGAGGCTGCTGAAGCAACATATTGATGCCCATGGTCTCCAAAGCACATACTCCGTAGTCTTTGGAGCCGCTTAAAGGCGCAAAAATCACAAATTCCATATTCTTCCTGTTACTTGTGGTGTATTTATCCATCGCTTTGAGCACTACAATCGCAGTGCCATCTAATTGCATTATAATTGAGAGAAATCACATCTCTTCGGCCGATATCTCTAAAGCTCTGCAGCTTATACCAAGGTAATCTAGATGGATACATTACATGTAAGAGGAAGAAATATATGTTAGATTTTCGAATGAACTGTCCCTTTTACTGTAGAATAGTAGGGATAGTGGTGTGTGTTGTAGCTGTAAGTTCACTGTTAGCATTATTTGCACTTTTTTGCATGTGAAGCCACAAATAAAGGCAAATGTATTTATATAGACCAAAATCCACACAGTAAGGTTTGCATTTCGAGAGTCCTATTTTATTTCATATCACTGACATCCATCGGAAGATTTGATGGCTTTGGAGGTGTAGGCCGTGTTCCTGTGCCTGTAACCATTAGCTTCTCATATTGTCAGGACACGGCTAATACGGGTAGGAAGTACTGTCCCAGGTGGGTATTTCCAGAGTGGCATGACATGCAATAGACCAGAGGACCTGAGAGCTGAATGTCAGCCAAGCCAGGAGGATGATGTAAGTAATAGGATATAGTTGTAAAGTCACCCAAGCAAACAAAGTCAGAGTCTCTGCTACAGCATGGCTTCAGGTCTGGATAGATTTTCGAGAGTGTTTTCAACATATCTAACATATCCTCCATTTTATACACTGCATGGAAATTCCTTCATTTTGCAATTGTAAATAATTACATTTAAAAGCACATTTTAGCCATTTTGGAGAGACTCCGCATAACATAGTATGCGCATGTACACTAGCTAGTACTTTTACACATCAACCTGAAATATGGTACATTTCTATGAAGGTTTAAAATTCATATTTTAATACGTTCAGTGTAAAACAATAATATAGAAATGTGACTTCAATGTCCTTTTCACGAAAATAAACAATTTATTCTTATATGATGCTGGTACAATATATGTTAATGCTACAAATGTCTGCTTCAATTTAAGCTGTAAACGATTTCTGTGTGGTTTATATGAGAATCATCATAGGAATTTAAAAACGGGTGTAAGTAGAACAAAAACTGTCACCAGAGCAACGGATGAACTTTAAAGTCCATTTGGCAATCGAAGGCACACTAAAGGTGTCTTCAAGCAACGTCAAAGACACACAAGGAAATGGAATTTGAAATCAAATATTGCTTCCATTTCTCAAAAAAAATAATACATTACAGAGGTACAGGACAACAACAATAATGGAGGGAAAGAACAAACATTCGTCTGCCTGAACATGGAGGAGGGAAGAGGAGGAGGAGATGACAGAAAGATGCTGAGTTGTGAGAAAGTTAAGAAAAGTCACCAAAAGGTCAACATTTCTCAGATGGGATGAAACCACAGAAAGAAAAGGATTGAAGTGGATTTATTCTGCAAACAGGTCAAAGTTAAGCATATAAAACAGACTGAAGGACTGAATCAACCCTGATTGGTGTAGCTGACAGCCTGCAGAGTCTTTATCCCATCCTGGTGTTGTTCCTGTACTTCTGAGTGGGTTTTCTTGTGTCCTTTCTCATTGTACTGTTCATGGACATAGTCATTTTTAATCTGGTTAATTTTATCTGTTTATTTAGGACTTTAAAGAACATTTTGATATTTCACACAATATTGACGCTCTGAAATCTCCTCAAAAGCATTTCATATCTTTCCGGACATGGCCAGAATATCAAGTATCACAATATCTCCTGCTGCTATTGTGACTAGAGATGCACCGATCCAGTTTTTTCCGATCCAATCCTGATACTTATACCTGGACTGAGCGTATCGGCCGATACCGATACCGATCCGATACCGTTGTTGAATTAATAATAAACTGTATACCTTCCACCATGTGAAAGGGACTAAAGGCACCAGACTATCCTAACTAAGACAAAATAATCAAACAGTTACCGAACATTGTAAACATGTGTAACATTAATAATAATAATAATAATCATAATAATAATAATTAATAATAATAATACATTTCATTTAAATAGCGCCTGTCAGGGTACTCAAGGACACACGTAACAAAGTGGAACAAACGAAACAAAGAATGAATGAATTTAGCGCCTGTCAGTCAGCACGGAGGGAACACTAGCAACAAAGTCAGTAGCACCGTCTGTAAACAAACTAGCGTCTGGAGGCTCCGTGCACACAGCGGGGGCGACCATCCAGTATCGCTGCGAGCCGGGGAGACCGCAGCAGCAGAGGAGGAGACAAAGCAGCCCGGCGGTGAATAACCCTGAGGTTCTGGTGGAGGGAGGACCAACGGAGCAACGATGGACAGCCCACATAGTATTGAGTACGTCGGTTTGAAAGTTAGCATTGCTAGGCTAACAGCTGACTGGTGAGGCTAACGGCTGATGGCGGGGCTACTAGTTAATCAGCGGAGAAATGTGATGTGAGTATGTGTAACGTCCTGCAAACAGGAATACAAAATAAAACATAGCAGCTGAACCTGAGAATTAACTAATAAAGAGTTGGTCAAACAACAACTTGCGCTCTTCCAGCATGCGACACACTGACGCTGACGAATGACGTAGGATGTGCTGCGACGGCGAGAAAAAAAAAAAAAAAAAGTTTTGTCAATATCGGGGCCGATATCCGATCTTAATATCAGATCGGTGCACCCCTAATTGTGAAAATATTTTACTGATCACTATTAGTACTTAATATTGGTAACATTCACACATTGAAATTTTTGATTAATGATCATCAATAATGTGGATACAACGACTAAGTGGGTAAAGACAAGTATTAGTACAAATATGACAGTCTGGTAAGTTCAGAAAAAAGCATCACTTTACTGTGATGCAGCCTCTAAAACTAGGAAGACAACACTTACACATTAAAAAATCATATAACGATATTCAAAATCTAAGACGATATAGAGTCTCATCAGGATAACCATATCATAGCGACCTACTGTCTAGCCCTACATTTTTCATTAAGTATCTTTAATAGTCTTCAGTAAATATATTTCATTTTTAATATTTGCTCCAGAAGTGGGATTTTATAATTGTATTTATGAATCTTAAAGTTGCCTATTTACTGAACTTTGTGCAAATCCATAAGATTGTTTAGATCGATCAAGACTTTCTTGACATTTTTATCATTCAAATGAACGGGTCAACCTTTTTTTTTGTCACAGACCAAAACAAATGTACCCATCGTTCACACAGTCAAACTGTAAAAGTAGGCATCACTGATTAGATATGAACAACTGTTCTGTTATCAGTGAGCAAATGTTTTCAGAAAGATAGTTTACTGAACTCGTAGCTGTGCTATGAGATGGGCCGCTACATTTGGGAAAACTGCTTTCAGTTTCAGTGCTCCATAAACTTGGAACGATTTACAACATACAGTTGTGCCTATAGGTCAGTTCAAGACTCAAACTACTCAACATTTGAATGTAACTGCTTTTATCAACGTACTGTCCTGTATGGTGTTCTGCCATTTATCTTATATGCACCTCAGTTTTATTTGTGTTTTGTAATGTTCGTTTGCTTGCAGTTTCTTATTATTTTTCAAGCACTTTTTTTTTCAATTTTATTGGTATTCTGTTATATTGCTTATCAATTTTTGACTGACTGTACATCACTCACTGCTGATTAGTTAGGAACAGAAAATGTTACACATGAAGATGATGAATACATGATTAGGTGAAAGGAAAAAGCAATTTAGACTGATTATAGAAAATTCCTTCACCATGTTTAAATGTAAAAATCCTTCTAGAATGATTTACTACTTTATTTCTGGTCGACAACATCTGGTTCATGTTAATTAAGCTGCTAGTAGCTCCCTTATTTTCTGCCATGCATTACAATGTGGAAAAACAGAGTACATCAATACTGCTTTCAAAAATCCATTTTACAATACAGGCTGACATTTGAAGCTGATATCTCATGTTGTTTTTCCAGCGTGAGGTTACTGACAAAACAAGGCTGGATCTGATATATGAATACATTATGCAGCAGAGACACCCACATGCTTAAATACTCCTTCTCACCCTCACTATCTTTGTATCTCTCCCTCACACACTCGCAGAAGGATTACTACTGTGCAGCGACTGCCAACACAGAATGACAGGATATAACTTTACCAGCAGGCTGTTAAGTTAGGGGCTTAACAAGCGGAACGTATCTGTGATCGTTCTAATAACTCCAACAGAGAAATTAATTCATAGCATTTAAATCAATCTAATTCTTATTTTCAGTCCTATAGAGAGGGGTTGTAGACCAACCCAGAAGTTAGAATTGCCCTGGTTCCCTTGTCAAAAAGCCTATGGGATTCTTCAATTTGATTTTGGATTATTGCGGAAATAAGCTTAGTGGTTTTTGATACTTACACAATTTGTTACGAATTTTTACTGATAAACATAAACACCACTTTTATGATTTCTGATGCATATATGCAATCACTGGTAGTAAAAAGCAAACTTTAGGCTATAAATAAATTACATCCCAGACGCATGACTTCAGAGTCACCACCACTAATCTACTGACAACACTATATCATACACACTTTAAAGGAGATATACAGTATTTTGCTTATTTTCGGCTCATCATTTATTTCAAGTTACTACTAGAATAGGTTTACATGCTTTAAAGGTGGTATGGTTAATTGTCAGTTTTTGATGATTTGGGAAACCCAGAGCATCATTATTTGATGAGCTGGGAATGCAACACAAATCACATCAGCTTTCTCATAAAGCAGCAGCAGTGATTACCCATCCCAAATACTCAGTCTGCTCTGGGTCAGCTCACACATGCCTGAGCCAGCATAACTCACATAGTATGATGTCAAGAAGTCACGGAATTAAAAGTACTACTGACGAGGTGTTTCAGGCACTGCAGGAGCAGTGTTCTCTGTAAAAGAGAGCAGCTCCCGTTTGTGCACACTTTGGGCTTTTAGACTTTCAAGAGTTTTAACATTCAAACGAACATGTACTAAACAACGAGAAAGCACAATGTGTCTACTTTAATACAAATTTATCAATCCATTAATTCCAAAGTTAGACTTTTCTAATTGTCGAGAAAACAATAGACGAGATGTCCTTTGATGTTCCATCAGCTTCTTTAGTCTCATTTCACCTAAACCCTCTTATTTCTAAGACAATTAAATGCTTTATATTTTTGTGTATGGGACTTTATGTCAAAGAATAAAATGTGAAAATCTTTTAAACTTGTGCTAGCCAAAGATCTTATTTCTGCCATCTAACCAAAAACCCACTGACTTCGAGATGAGGGAGCCGATGGTGGTAGAATACCAACTTATTTTCACGTTTTAGTACTTTAGCACTTTAATTTCCTGCGACCAAAAGCCTGGTATGGTAGTCAAAGGGTGATTGGAAGTATGGCCACAGCTTATCAGTGAGTCATACTGTTAGATTAAGAGGACACTATGAGAGGTAAGCAATCACATGGAGATTGGCAATATATTTCCTTATCAGGGTGGTAATACCTTTGTGTTCCCAGAGGGACCACAACAGCCAACCAGCTAATCACTGAAGGAATCTGTCAGTCAGCTGGCCTGTTCTCAGCGCTCTCGGCTCGGCAGTGTGGATGCTCTGCAGTCTATAAATAGCTGCAGTAAGAGCTGATGGCTGCGAGGGCTTTCCATCTGCCTGTCCCTAACCCAAACAACCCCATAAAACAGGCTGTTAGTCCTGGAAACAACCAGCTGTCTGCTGCATGTGGGGCATAAGTAAACCATGTTGGACATTAGCACACACATGTTCACTTACACGCATCTGACACACACAAGCCCACGTATGTACTTTATACATACACACACATACTGTAGATGAATGACACACATTAATTTAAACACACATGCACTATCCTGTACACTGAAACACACTTAACACTAAAAAGTAATGATTCACACTGTGTTTTGTCCCCAAAATAATCCTCACAATGGCACACACACACACACACACACACACACACACACACACACACACACACACAGCAGTGTTGGCTGTAATTCAGAGCAGTTAAGGGGGGAGTGTCATGTTTAGTTAAGATGACATATTGTGTTTATCTTAAAGTTCTCAGAATAACGAAACTTTATTAAATGGGAACGTGTTACTGTAAGGCTTGTGTCATTTACAGATGAACATGGTGTCAACTGTACAATATGGAGAGTGGAGGAGGAGATATGAGGGCATTTAACATGAAAATATACAAAGAGGAGAAGAGGGATACAAATCCCTCATTATAAATCATGGAGGTAGCATGGTTTAGAGAAAGACAAGGTAATTACTCAGATTATACCTAAGGCAAAGACGCACCTACAGGAGGTGTATGACAGTCTTGTACAGTCAAACTGCTCTGTCGTTAGATGGTTTATTTTGCTGGCTGGGTCTCCTCCAGCTGGGGAATTTCAAGGCTAAAAACATGTAAATAAAATGACCCCAGGAGAAATAACATCAAGACAACTGCTCTGCCAAAAAACAGCATTTAGCTTGTATTTTTGTTTTTGTAAACTGTTGCCTGAAGCTGTGAATGCCATCTGCAATGACACTATAAGACTCAATTACAGCCTCATTTAGAAATGCTAATGGCTATTTAAATTCCCTTCAAGCTATTATGTTAATATCAATTTGTGTAATAACTGCATTTATCAAATAACTAAGATGGATTTGTGTCCTCTATTTCGTGGAGAAATAAAATAATGCATCAGTGTTACATGGTTGAATCCAAGGAAATAAAAATCCCATTCAAAAGGCTGATTGAATTTACAAGGCTGCACAATGTAAATTCAAGCACCATAGATTTAAATGTATTGCTACTTATTACAATAAAAATATCTTCAAGCAGTTATCTTTTAAAAGCACACACGAGACACAAAATGACAACATACACATTTCTTTAATAACTACGGTCCTGATTGTAATGAGGAACCAAAGGAGCTGCACGAGCACAGATTTACCACCGCAGTTGCTTCAAGATCTGCCCAATGTCCAGTATAAACAGCATGCAGACTGTGTGGCAGTATGTGTCTGCGTGTGTGGTGTGTGTGTGGGGGGGTTTCTAGTTTACACACTTGACTTGACACATTGAGAGAAACAAGAGGTGTTCGGTAGCAGTGGTTGTGTGGTGGTTATTGAGTAGTTTAGCACCCTCTGAATCACCCACTGCTGGTGTCAACACCTTATGCTTGTGTGTGTGTGTGTGTATGTGTGTGTGTGCCTACCTATCCAAACACTTTTACTTTCCTCTCCTACAGGCTGCCCAGAATTTATCCATCTGGCTTGTTGCATGTTAACATATTATCATTATATTTTGTATGCATAGTAATATAACATACTACATGAATAAAAATTTATTTCAATAATATTGCCTTTTTATTCTGTTACAGAGATGCTGTTGTGTTATTTAGCCTGTCAAGACTCTAAAGTATAACATGCCAAATTGTAGCATGTTTTGCTATATCACTAATAGATAGAACCAATTGCCATATCTGTTTGCAACACTTGCATTCATTAAAATTTTGTTTTCCGTTGAAGAGGCACTCAACCTGGAAAGCTAGCGACCAAATTAAATGCTCGAGTACACCGAAAACTAGTGTTAGCAGTTAGCCTGCCCTGCGTGAGATGTAGGGTAGTTTTGGTTAATCATTAGCAAGCAGCACAGTATGGTATATAACATCAACACAAGCTGAAACATCAAGTTGGACAAAAACGTTCAACAACATATCGTCAAACCTTACAGTTACCCTTACAGCTCAAAATGACAACAGTAACCACCAAGTTTACTAGTCAGCAGCCAGTTAACAATGGAAGTGTTGCTGGAAACAGTGATTCAGTTTTTAAGTACAGAGACGGTGAACTTCGTGTTCGATTCAGCCATGGATCTGAGGCAAATAAGCCTCACAACTTTGGTGGCTGGACTGCTTGCACAAAGACCGACTGTTCAGATGCTCTTTGTCTCTGCTTGAGGCTCGCAGCTTGAGGGGACATTAGCATCTCTGACTGAACAACTGGCATTCAAATTTCATTGTGCATAATTCAGTCACAGGATTTTGACATGAAACACCAATGTGTTGAAATCCAAAAGATAATTTCTGATGACATCTATACTTTTTTTTTTTAAACTGTTCATTGTAAGTCTGACAAAGTTATAATGCTGATGCTACTGGAATGTCAAATCAGTGGAGTTGCCCACTGTTTTGTTCTTGTTTATGTTGGCACTTACAAATTTTGTAATTTATTTAATTTATTTTTGTAATTTAGAAATACTGACTGACTTTCTTTAGATTGACTGACCTCCAAACTGACCGACAGGCTGCTTAATGGCTGTAATACCAACACTGGAGAGTTGTTCGTTTTTAATGATGTCCTCTGAGTTATTGTTTTTTGTCACAAAAACATTCACCCATGGGACACTCCCACAGTTTGTCTGAATGTATGTGTGTGTTACTATTTGCATGGGAGTGAATAAAGACAGCAGATGAGTGTGTGTGTGTGTGTGTGTGTGTGTGTGTGTGTGTGTGTGTGTGTGTGTGTGTGTGTGTGTGTGTGTGTGTGTTTGTGTGTGTGTGTGTGCGTGCGTGCGTGCGGGGAGAGCAGGGAGAAACAAATATGTTGTGTCATGCTTCCTTCCTCAGAGAGATGAGGCTTCACAGCGGTGACTTTGTCACTCATCACTTAAACACGCATACAGTAAATACAAACACAGGCACACACACTGCATGAATGCAATTATACGCAGAAGTGAAACCTCAATTGCTTTCATCCCCCCCACACACACACACACACTCACAACTGACACACACTTGCCTACTTTTCCTTTTTCGGGTGTGTGCTCATGCCACTTCACACACACACACACACACACACACTCACTTCATGACTACATCCTGGGGACGAAGGTCACCCTGAGTTCTCAGGTGTCACAAGATAGAAAGAGACAAAGACAAAGAGAGAGTTCCACAATCAGAGAGACAGTAAGCGAAGGAGAAAGAAGAGAGGGAGGAATGACACAAGGGAAGAAGAAATAGAAGGTGGAGAGGACAAGCGCAGAGGAGAAGAAGAAGAATGAATTATTGTGGCGACAGCTGCTCCCACATGACCAGACGTCTTCAGGATGACCTGCCAGCATGTGTCGCCTGCACTGTTATCAGCGCACAGAAGAAACACACGTTCTTTGTACAGTGTATGTATGTTTTATGTGGTGACATACTACATACAATATTTTTTTATTCATTTCATATTTGCTGAATATTCTGCTGTGGTTCCGTCTTCAGTGTTTGGGGAATCCACTTTTAAAATTCCGGTTTTAGAAGCAGTTAATGTGTTACTTAGCTGTGGCTTTCTCGCTCTACTTCTCTTACGCTCTTTCCTTCTTTGCACACATCCTTTCTATCTTTGTCTCACTTAAATACTCACACAGGAGACACACACACACACACACACACACACACACATATACATACGCACATACTTGTACTCAGTTATTCGTGAGCACCCTTGTTGACATAATTACTTAAAATGTCCCCACTTCCTCACTTTGTTCCAGGCTATGTTCTCTTATAGTCACTTTAACACACACCTTTAATTTATGAATGTGTTTCTTTGCTGGCAATTAGCTGACAAACCTAAACCTCTGTTGCCCCTATATCTCAAACAAAGTTATTGACAGTTTGGATTACCTGAATGCACAGTTAATGTATGTGCTACTGGGAAAAAAAGCAATACATGTTAGAAAAAGAAAAGAAAGCTCTGTCCCACCTGAGTTGTCTGTCCTTGCAGACGGCCACCATGACCAGCATGTTTCCCAGGATGGTCATCAGCATGACCAGAGACAGGAAGCAGATCAGGGCCATCCGCTTTGGCATGCTGTCGCTACAGAAACGGCAAAAAGACACAACAACAAAAACACATTAGGTCAGACCTGCAGAGTCAAGCTACAGTCTGTATCGTTTACAGATTGATGAAAAAAAAGTGAAGAAGGGATTTTTATATTAACATAAATCATTCTTTTTATGAGCTGACACCATGAAGTGCAGCTGCAACTCAGCAAAAAAAAAGTAATCTCCTCCCAGTAAATGCTTGTCTTAATTTTTCCAAATTAAGTTCAGGTTTGGGCACAGTCATTGGCAGAAAACTTTAACGAGAGTGAGAGTTCCATCCACTGAAAGCTGGACTCACGTGTAATTAAGTTTCTGTTACTCGTGAATTTTTCTCAAGTAGAAAATTGGATATAGAACGACACTAAAAACCGCTGACAGTGACTCTTCTGTATGTGATGTGGTGGAAAGTCTATTTGATCTTCTATTCCACAGTTAAATGATGCAAACAAGTTTAGAAGTTTGATGTCTTTGGTTTTCTGAACGTTGCAGTCGTTCAGGTGCCATTGAGTTATCTGCATGTCCTAGGTGGCCTGCTTGATCACAACGACCAGCCAAACATCACGACACTTCTCAAAATCAGCAACACGAACATAAGGGAGAGACACTCAATAACTGTGATGTGAATAACAGGCTTAATGTCTGTCTCTCTGCTCTTACTGATGCTTTAAATGGTTTTGATTCCATCTACTTCACAATTACATCAACAGTTTATCGCTCATCAAAGGAAGTAAAAAGGTTTCACATTCAACGCAACTGACAATGAAGAAATATGCTTACACCATCACAGCTACTCTGCACCTTTCATCTCATGTTATATATCCCGTTTGTTTATATTATATCACATGTACATTATATATACACAATATATAATGTATACACATTGTAATAAACATTTAGTAATATTTACAGTATGTACATCGCCTGTGTAACTCCTGCTTGTGTCCTGCACGTTATCCCTGTGCAATTATCCATCATGGTAGTATTCGTATAAGCGGGCTTGGGGAGTAATGGAGTAAATGGGATTATGAAATCAGGATGCAAAAAAAAAAACAGTTTCTGTATTGTGGTAAAGTGACAGGAAAAAATAGATTACACGTACACTTAGTTAAATACGGGGAAATTACTAACAGGATTAAGGTTTAAATAATGCCATATTAGTCTTAAAAAATGCACGCATGTTAACCGTTAACCACGAGTCCGGTCTTACATGAAATCAAGTGTGAAGCAGAAGTGTGTGTTCTTATGGAACACACATTCGTTATCAAGATTTAAATAAAAGTCATATCATCACATCATCGTATTTATATTTTTCTCTTGTACAATTTACATATGTTTGGTAATAAAAGTCGTATATACTGTAAATATTTTTTTTTTCATTTTATCTTTATTTATAACTCAATCACTCTTTTAACACTTGGGCTGCTGTAACAGGTGAACTCGTTGGACTGTTCAGTTCAGGTCTTTGTTGTCCCTTAAGGGGAAATTTGATTTACAGTAGAGGGCAAAAAAACACAAAGGCTACATGAAGAGGACATGGGACATTAATTACAGTTACAGCAAACAACCAACCAAAAGATAATAAAAGTATCAAACCATTGAATTAGAAGACAGAGTAAAATGCTGCTAGCAAGTGCTGCTGAGCGGTGCAATCAAGGTTTAGTGCAAATTAAGTGCATTTATTGCACTTGGAACAAAGGAAAATTTAAACCTATTGGTTTTTACCCTGGGGGACATGTATCTCCGCTCAGAAGGGAGAAGAAAAAATTCCTCCAAGAGCGGTTGGTCAGAGCTGGCCAGGATCGACCGTGCCCTCCGCAAAACCTGTCTGTCATAGATATCTGCCAAAGAAAGCCGCTGCATGCCAATTATATGGCTGGCCACTTTAACAATACTGGACATACGATTTTTGTTTTGCACTGTGAGGTTCCCATACCAAAGAAATTAAACAAAATGTTAAAATGGATTCATTAAAGGTTTTATAAAATAAAACCATCAGTGTCTTGTCCACATTAAAAGTATTCAATCTAGGCAAAAAGTAAAGTCTCTGCAGGCCCGTTTTGCAGATTGCAGATGTGTTAAAGGTCATGGTTCAAGTTCTTATTGACCACTGTTCCCAGGTACTTGTAGCACTCAACCGTCTCAACAAGTGAGCCCTTGATTACACGTGGGAAGGTTGAGTGGGAGGTTTTCCTGAAGTTGATGTCCATATCTTTAGTTTTGTGAACATTTAACTTCAGAAAGTGGTTGTCACACCACTATACAAAGTATTTCACAAGTGGCCCATGATCGACCTCTCCATCCTGGAGCAGACTTATCAAAACAGTATCATCTGCGAACTTCAGGAGATGCCTGCCATCTTAGTTACTCCTACAGTCATTTCTATATAGAATATACAATAATGACAAGTCTGGAGGACAGTCTGGAACCATGCTACTTTAAACCACACCACCACAGCTCTACACACCACTAATCCTTTCAACTGTCTCTAAAGTCCACTTGTACCATAAAGCGAAGTGTTATTTGCTTCCATATATCTACATGTTTCATGTAAAAACAGTCTGGTAGGAAGGGACCTGTTTTGTAGCCAATAAAGTATAATGAGAACTGCACCTTATGCCACACAGCTAAATGTAAAAGAAGTAGTTTTGGGGGGGAAAAAAGAAAAAAAAAACACTTAAACACTTACCGTAATTTCCGGACTATAAGCCGCTACTTTTTCCCCATGCTTTGAACCCTGCGGCCTATACAACGGTGCGGCTAATTTATGGATTTTTACAGCTAACGGCCACTAGGGGACCTCCTCAATCTATGGATTGTACAGGTTACGTCCCTCACCTTTAAGGGATACTTGCCTTTAAGTGGCGGGCTCCAGCAGAAAATGCTGGAGACCGGAAAAGAGTGAGACAGGCAGTTCGCGCGAACAATGAAAGCAAAAGTGGAACAGACAGACATTACGAGAGCGAGACAGTTGCAGAGACAGAGACTATTGCACTAAATGGTAACACTTGAATAGGTTATGCAAATATGCAACTTGTTTGTTGAAATGTTAATAAAATGGAAGCTTCCCCAAACAGCAGTCTCTTTCCCAACAATCCCCTCCGTGCACGAACCCTTACATATGGTAATTAAACGTTAAAACACCTGCGGCTTATAATCGGGTGCGGCTTGTATATGTACACATTTGTGTTTTTCCCTAAAATTGGCTGGTGCGGCTTATATTCAGGTGCGCCTTATAGTCCGGAAATTACGGTAATAGGTGCACAACGTGACCGAGGATGTGATCTAAAAATGTTTTAAAATCATCTTTAATTTCAGCTCATCTTCAATTAATTCAATATGTTGATATTTACCGCTCCATTTTGTGTGCGCTATTTCAGTGCTCGGCTGACTCACTGCTGTTGCTGTAGATTTTCATACAACATTTCTCAACTTCACCACAGCGTTCACTCAGCCTCAAGAATACTAAGGCATGTTTGAAGGATTGGGGTGTGGCAATATATTCTCACTCGCCAACCCCTGCTGTGCTGGTGGTGTGGTCAGTGCCCTGAAGATGACAGTAAACAGATTTTTGATGCCGGCTATTTATTCAACCTTTTCTCAACACTTTTGACAAAGGATATTCAATTTGAAGTTTCCACAACTGACATGTCTGGCATTTTGACAAAACTCGCATCCTGACCTTTTTCGAATATGCTAAAAGGTAATTTGCTTTTTTTTGTCTGATTTAGGCTGAATAAAGTTAAAAAAGAACCAGGTGCAGAGTGCTTATTCTCTATCCACCATGGCGAATGTGATATATTTTATGGCATAAAACGGCAGATGTTGCACTTTCTCTCTTACATATAACCTTGGCACAGCTTCAACAAAATGTCTCAAGGTATGGATAGGGTTATGAATCAAAGTCCTCGGAGGGTCTTCTGTGGTTTAAGAGCTCTCTGAAAATGACTTGTTTCATCTCAGACTTGTTTGACATTGGTAATGCATTACAGTAATCCTCCTGTGCTTTGTGGTCTCTCAACTTGAAGGCTTGACAGGGAGGGAGAAGCAGGAAGAGTGAGAACAGTTCCATCACGCAAGCAAAATTTCAGTGTTTGGCCTACAAGTCTACAGGAAATCGCAACTTTGGGGGAATTCATGTGTGGCTGTTATGTTCTGTAATAAGTTGAAAAACGCCTCTTACGGTGTGATTCACAGCTGGAGTCTGTACGCCCTCCCTATCTGCCAAATTATTTTACACTCACCATCTGAGGTTCAAAGGCAAGTGATAGTGTGCAAATGAGGCTTGTCTTTGATCCGTGGAGCCAACACACTAATCAGATCAAATGGGAACGCTGACAGGATCTTAACAGAAGCATCATTACCACCAAAAAGTTAGAACGGCCTCAGTAGCATCACAATAATCTTCTTTCATCTCAAATTTGTCAGCTACACAGTCTGACCTTTCCTCCTAAACGAGACATAATAGTCATAGCAACTACTCTTTAACACAGCTGCAGGTATGACAGGCAGAATACAAATGTCCTCTGTCAGGCAAGAGCTTTATCCAATTTTAGATTTGATAATGCAGACAGAAGCAAGAGCAGTGCTTCCTCTCTAAGCTCTCCGAACACACACTTGCTGACCATGAGTCACCTGTCGGCTTCAGATTCTAAAGCTTCTGGCATCTGCGTCCTAATTCTCAAGGAACAATTAAGCTCATCATCCAGCTGTCCAGTGCAGAAGGTTTCTCCTTTATGATTTATTAGCTCCAAGCTCCAAGTTTTCAAGTGCTCCCTCACCCTCAGACAAGCGTTACAAGGGGTATTGGTTGAAATCTCCCCTTATGAAATGGGACTACCCTTCAAGATGGCATTTATGTAAACGGAAGCAACATGGACATTTCCAATACACCCACTCCAGCTGTGGTGTTTCCCTCTGTAGCAGTCCTGGTATTATCACAATGTCATTTGACATTCATCTGATGGAGATAGAAAAACATGAACACATGCAAGTTGTTCACAACTTTGCGCTATCAATCAAGTTTTCAAATAAAAAGAATGTTGATTGCTTCACTTCTCCCTGGCCACTAGCTGTGCTTTATAGGCTAACATTAGCAACCCCTGTTCCTTCCCTGCCAGTTGGCACCGATGTTAGAGTGCTGGTGTAAAGTGTTAAGTGTGTAGCCATAATGCTTCATCCTCTATCCCAAAAAGAATCAGGGCACCGTACCCCTTAGTGTGGATGTGCAAAAGCGTTAAGTGCAAAAGGGTTAACTGTTATGGGCAAGTGGTGTAATGGGACTGGGGCTAGGACACTGCTAAAGAAGGGTTTTTCTTTCATACAAAGAGGAAATAATGTGTACAGACCTGCAATCTTCCATCCATAACCATGCTCACCGAATCTTCTGCTAAGTATTGAAATAGTGACTGGCAAAAAATGTTAAAGTCAAGTTTAGACGTAACCTTGTATTACCCAGCTGTGACGATAAAACGGCCCAAAAGCCTGCTGTCAGGGAGGGCAAGGTGCATTAATTGTGTGATTGGAAAACAACCAATACTTTCAGGCAGGATTGCACTGACATGTTCACACGAGAATTGACTGTGTGAAGAGCAAAAATGGGAGCTTGAGAGAGAAGTTCAACCCCAACATCCTTTCTGACCTCCACACACCTGACTAGTTCCACATGTAGAGGGAATTATTGTCATATTGCTGGTTTGGGAGAGTTACATAAATGATTCCAGTTCCAACAGAAGATGTTGACAAGATGTGACCGGAGGGGTTTCAAATGCTGCTTGACAATCCAAGAAGCGCTTTGTTTGAATCACAACATAAGAAGTCTTCAGCATTCGAGAGTCGGATGTTATCCGAAGTTTTGAGTGACTCCTTCCGCACCAGTGCTTACAGCTCATTTATTTCATGTAGAAATCAGATATTGACAAGTGCCATCATGGGGTTTCTGGATGTATTCTGAGCCTCGAGCGGGGAGGGTCAGTTTGTGAATCTGCTGTCTGGATGTTACTGGGGACTTCATTCCACCACTGTGAGGCCAAAGTAGAAGACGAGCCTTGACCAAGACGAAGATTATCAAATCACTGCAATCAAAATGTGTTTGTGCAGCACAGTATCACAAAAATGTTTTAAAGGGCCTTGCATTCATCAACCCGAACTCTCTACGGACTACATAAATGCCATCTTAAATATTGTGTTCTGACTGTTGAGAAACTCACTGACAGATGAGATGTTAAGAGCATTGGTGGCAGCTAGTATGTTCTGTAAATCTCTTTTAGATTGCCTTCTTTCTGGACCGCACCGTGGGCTCTAAAGTTATTTTCCAGATGTATGAAGGACTCTTGCAAACTGCTCTTAAATCCTTCGATATATATATCTGCGAGCAGGTCAGAGACAGGGAGAGAGTGAGAAAGAGAAATGTAGAGCGAGAGGTAAAAGGAACTGAGCAAAACAGAAAATGTATAACTTTGTTGACATCCGATACACATGAACTCCGACCTGCAGCTAAGCTGGACTTGTGGTGGGCAATCAGCAAGCGACAGCCTCAATTAGACGATCAGAGACAGATGAGGGGCGACTGGGGAAAAACCTTGTCCAGACGAGAAGCTTTAAAGCTCCAATCTGTCACTGGACAGCTGGTTTCCTTTGCTGCCCCATGAAGACAGAATGAACATATACATTCTTGACTTGATTCCTACACAATTTGAGGGCAAGAACTTTTCAAAGTAAATATGAAAATGTTCTGAAAGATACCTCCTCAAAAAGATCTCAATCACCTACACTGCCATAGAGCTGCATCACTGCTTGCATAGCTGTTCGGGAGCGTGGCTTTAGCTTACCGAGTGGGTCTGTATCAGGTGGCTGCTGCACTGAACGAGCTGCTGAAGTGGCGCTGATTGTATCTAAAGAGGAGCCTCTTTTTGCAGCCCTGATGAATGAAAAACAGGAGCCGCTCGGTGGTCAGCACAGAAGCAGGCTGAGAGCTTGTTGTGTGGGGTTGCATGAGAAATCAAAAGTCCGTCAGCACACTTGAGTGATTCCGCGAGGTGAGCTGATTGCACAGAGGCCTCTACAGACTTGCAGAGACCATGGTGAAAAATGACTGCTATTGCATCAAAGTTTACAGCTGTAACATACAACTTTTACAGTGTTGGTGGTTCCACCTCAGAACTGGACTTTGGAACTGTTCGTTCTCTTTTCCACTTTTTCCGTGAGGGTTGCGGGATGTTGCCGCTTTTTATCCCCCTGAGGGGTTGCGGGGCTTACTGGGGCCCATGGGCGTAGGCCAGGGTTCACCCTGAACGAGTCGCCAGCTCATTGCAGGACCCTTACTGATGGCAGTGGCTGCCCCACAGGGTGCCAACTGCACATCAGGAGCGATTCTGGGGTTCAGTATCTTGCTCAAGGATACTTCGGCATGTAGCTCCGTCCCGCCCGGGGGAGCTGGGGATTCGAACCAGTGACCTTCCGATCACTTTCCACTAGCTCTACCCACTGAGCTACAGCCGCCCCACTTGGGGTTTCAGTTTGGAACTGATGTAAACAAAATTCAAAAAAATAAAACAAAAAAATAAAAAAAAACACTGTAAGCTTAAAGCGAAACTCTCGCCAAAAAGCAACCAAGGCTTTATTTGGGAATATGTTGAATAGTGTCGATCCCTGAGTGCGACCTGACAGGCAGGAGAATAATGGTGAACCGCTCCTCAAGCGTGCCTGGCAGGTGGCACTCAGGGATCGACATTTTTTGCCTGCCATGACGGCAACACGCAGGAGATGCAGCAGCTAACCTGAGTAGTTCAAAAACCTTCTTTTTTATAGCAGTGTCCAAGCTCAATATAAGCAGACAACATGACCATGAGAGAAAGAGCACTTTAAGCACCATTGCAAGCATACAAGACAGAAAATATGAAGGGAAAAATAGGAAGATGCTAAACCGTTCAAGCAGGAGAGAGCACAGAAGACGACATCCAGTGCTGATGATTTAAGTGCTTCCTCTCTCCTGACAGTCCTAGAAAGCTCTTGTTCATCTCAGGACACAAGAGCATCAGGAAATGTATTATTTCTGCATGAGAGTTCATTCGGGAAAGAGCTGTCTGATAAGAGGGAACAGTGTAAAAGAGGCCACAGAGGTATGAATCCAGCTCTATTGCCATATACTTCTGGACTGACTAAAATAACTTCTCCTACTTTGGCATTCTACTGCAAAAAAACAACAAAAAACATTTTGACACAGATACTTTTGACATATTATCAGTTATAAAATACTGGATACCACACCATCCCATCCTGTCAGTTCGCCATCAATCACGCCTGTTTCCTCTGTTCCTGCTCATCCAAACATGTCATCATCAGATACATCCACCAGACCCTGTGTGTGGGTAAACATCTTATCAACACTGAAAGCTTCCAATTTCACATTGTCTATTACAGTATTAAAAAAAAAAAAAAAAAAAAAAAACATTCTGGCTGGTGGTGGAGGCAGTATTAGGAATCCCTAATTGCTAACAATAGCTGTCTGGACACTAGCGTTCCCTCTCAGCAGGCAAAGACAAGCATGCTATTATGCAGACCAGCACCAGAGGCGATGGATGCCATCCAAACTGGTATCAAACGCTGCTGCTCCGCATCATAGACAGGAAAAAATGTGTTGGAACAGAGGGTCAGGTCACAACAGAGTCTCCTGCTGGCTGTAACCACAAGAGAGCGAGAGAGGAGGCAGAAAAATGAGAATAATTACGCTTGAAAGCTTGGAAGTAAAATAAATTATGAAAGCAGGTGGTTCACTCTGCTGGAAAATGCTGGACAATAAATTAATGCATTACAGTGAGCGGCCTTGTTGATGACATTTTTTTTTTTTTTTCTTGTTTTGTGGGAATAAGTAGAAAATAGTATTCTCCCACGTGCATTCTGAGCAGCTAATATATCACTTTTTTTAACTCTTTCTTTCTGGTTCTTTTTGAATTGATGGCTCGGTAATATCTGGCAGTTGTATCAAGTGAGAGAGCTGAAGAAAACCCCCATATTTTAGAGACTCCTGAACTTCAGTAAGTTAAGTTTGATCACATCTGTATCCATCTAAAACCTCAAATGGGCATAAAAATAAACCATCAGAGGACACCAGCATGGAAACCATTCAACGTAACACCTGTTTGTGATCTTTTCAAATAAACTTTCTACTAAAAACTCCTTCCAGCTCCAGGATCAATAAATGAAGCGTCATTTTTAGCCTCTTCACGTCAAAACTTAAATTACACACCTTTGTAGATGTATAAAATTGCCAATCATGTCTTGACGTGGTGTTTTAGTCACAGTGAAGGTGCCCACTGCTAAAGTGTTGGTCTGTGATTTATGTGTTTCCAATCCCAGAAGATTATTTTCTTTGCTGTGACGAGGCCTCATTTGGAAAATGACTGCGTCTGCTGCTGCAGCTGAGGTTGGCCTCTGAACGACAGGTTTCTGTTTCTGCGTCGGTCTGAGGGGTCAGACTGGATTTTTGTTCCAATTAGGCTCTGTTTTCTTTACCTCACCTCAGGCTTTACAACACAATATGGTGCAAGATGAAGCAGCAAGAAGGCTGGAAACACAATATGGTTTGAAAGTGGTGGCAGTCAAAGAGCCCGAGAGAGCATTTAAGAGTTTGCAACGGTTCCAGCGCCTGCAATTTAAACCTGGTTGCTGCTTTTATAGCTCGTAGTGTGATGGACATTGTGAGCGACAGATGGTGTGGTGTCAAAGAAAAGAGCTGGCTTCATTGCATTTTTTTTATTTGCTTGAACGCGAGCAGCCTCAGCACAGAGTGCTTAAGAGGAAAACGTTAGTAGGAAATCTGGTTTCATACAACTTTTGAATAATTTTTAGTTTGGCAGAATTTCTGTTTTTAATGAGGACACTGAACTCACTAAGTTAATTAACCAAAGTGAAGTCAGGCAGCAACACAAGTTGTAAATAAACCCTGTGTTTGGCAAAGATATTTGGAAGAGGAAATGAAGGTGAACAGAAAAAAGATTTTTGAAGCTGTCCGTCAATCTGGTTCTTATACAGCATTTTCAAATTGAGATGACCAACCAAATCAGAGAGAGGTTAACCAGTTGGTGGGCTTAAGCTTCACCGCTCTTCCACCGCACTAGTGTCAGTTTTGTATGTGCGTGAAAGGCTCTGCGGTCATGTTAGCAATGCGAAATCTGGTAAGACTGATAAGTAAAGCTTGCTGACAAACAATTCATGTATTATGTCATATTATATGACATTTGGAATGTTGTTAACCCGGTCAAACAGTCACGGTTTGGTAAGGATTCGGAAAAGATCATAATTTTGGTTGAAATAACTACATGACTCCCATCACATTACATAAGTGATGCAAGTTAAATACGCAATTTAGGTATATAACCTTACTGGACTAAGGGTAACTACAGCATCAAACTTAGAAGCAAGTCTGAGTCACCGTTATTTGAAGACACTCATGCCGGTGGCATTGAAACCCTACTACCAACCACCGTTTTGATAAGTGTAATTGCAGAGCACAAGAATTCTGTGTAGAGCCTATATAAAACCATAAACAGACTAGTATCCCCTGTAATGACAGTTCTGCACTTCATGATTTATGTTTCAGTGTTACGTGCAAATTAAGGAAGTATTCTGCTGGGAGTATGTGCATCACATGCACCATTTTCATGCAGGAGACTAGAGTTAATGTCCAGCATAATTTTACCACAACATCATGTACACTGGCTGTAAATGTAATTCAGTGGTTTTATTTCATCTATAGCTATTTTGACTGTGTAGACTTAAATGTTTTCTATCTTTGTGTGATACCCGTTGAGCCTGTTTTTCATTGGGTGTAAGAAATGTGCAAGATACTATTTGTAATGGTTCGATAAAGAGGTTTATATAATTGTGTTAAGCTGTTGAGTGACTCCCAGTCATTCTTACCCTTTGGGACTTTGATGTAATGATGCCACCATGCTTCCAAGTTCTTAGCTACGGTATTACTTAAGTTAGTGAATGTAAAGTTTGAATCAAAGCAAAACACCGTCATATTTTTTTTTTGCAAACAATACAATTAAATGAAACAGGATTAAAGCAAACTAAGCGCTGATATACTATATCTGGAGCAGATGTAATAATCTGACGTGAGCTGACATTTACCAGGATGCACTGACAGGAAATTCTGGGTTGTGATGAAGCAAAGTGTTCATGCAGTTGTTTACCCAGCTAATTGAAGCCTATTAAAGCTTGCTCTGTGCACCCATTGTTAGGATCGTAAATGTCAAGTTGTGTACCTCCATCAACTTCCCCGTAGCTCCTAACCTGAGTAAACCCAGTGTTTAAAAGTCCTGCCATTGTCTCACAGTTTTAAACCTCACAACATGGCTCAAGGTGCCTTACATTTGTTTCCAGCCATCACATTTTGAAAACTGTCCAAACATAAATGCAAATGTTCACTCCCCGAAACAGAGTTGAGGCTGTTTGTGAAAATGCAAAGCTATAATTGGAGCAAACGCTGCAGATAAGAGAGCAATACTCCCAAACAAAAAAAATACAAAGGCGAGAATTCAACAAAAGTAGACAGATTTGGCTGAGATCTCTTAAAAAGAGGTAAACACCACCTGCGCGAGATGAACAAAAGGAAGGCAATCATCATCAACAGCGCACAACTGCATCATTCAGGCTCACACACGGTTTCACGAGTCCTCTTCAAACTCACACAAACACACACACACGCAGATTCATTTGTGTATCAATCAAAACCCATTCACTCGTTCTATTTAGTTTTTTTTTTTTTTTTTGATGACAACATCACCTCTTCTTCAGTGAGTACACTACCTCTCCCTCCCTCTCTCTCTCACACACACACACACACAAACACACGCATCAACCACAGTGTTTCTACCGCTCGAACTCATACAAATGTGCCCCAATACGCTCATCAGCATTTAAATGCCTCATTTTCCAGACATTTCCAGGCTCGATTTTATGAAAAATTCATATCTTCTCATTTTAAATCAAAATCTAGAACCGCGACAGAGAAATGCATCTTAGAGAGATTCATCCCGTTTACCAATCTAAATTCATTGAGTCAGCTGAGGCCACTTTTCACATTCACATGAAGCGGTGAATCAAATTCTGGTGTGAAATGCAAACTGTCTCACAAACAGCACCAACAATTGCAAAAGTTGGAGTTGCAGTTTTTGAATGTCTCTTCTCAGGACTTCAAGTATGAAACTTGAATTTTGCTGCTGTTCACTGCCGGCTTAACACATTTGACATGACTCATTTTGTTGTATGCAGGAAGAATTCTCTGAGTCAGGAAGCTGTCAGTGCTCATACATCAAAGTTGCGTTTCAGGTGATTAGAGAACATTTGACGAACTGACAGATGACTGACAGCAGCTCTCCTTTGCCGAACATCAACATCACCTCCTCGCTGTGATGAATGTGCTACTTGGGAAGCAGTTCCTGTGTTCTGATTCATGTTTTGAAACCAGGCAGGCATATCAGCTGTTTGTAGAAAAAACGCATCAGAGTGTTTCCTCTGTCTAATTTAAGGTGGTGAATCATATTGAACTTTAGTAAATGTTCATAAAGTTCGGGAATGTGAAGTGACATGTTGTTGTTCAGGATAAAATACAGCACAGCTTACTGATTGGTCTGGCTCAGTTGCTGCTACATGCAGACGTTCAGGCTGACACGCCCTTGTTACGTGCTGTTGCCTTATCACACTGGTTCAGTTCGCCAAAGCTGCGTCTCAGATTCTACCTCCCGAGACGTATCAGCGCCGGAGCGAAATTTCACCCTCACCACCTCTGAGACTTTCACACAGAGGAGGGTGCGGAAAATTGACGGAGGATCCCCGCATCCAAACGGCAGTGTGAATGGGGCTGGTGACGTAGTGTGATGTCACAAAGTCGCGGAATTGAAGGCAGGGCTGCTGATGAGGCATTTCCGGGGCAGTGTTTTCCGTTGGAGAGAAGAGCTTCTGTTGACACACACTGAAGGAAAGGAAAAAACTAAAAGCATCATAGGTCTCATTAAAATTGAGTGTCGGTTAATGTTCATAAATGTAACTGTAGCTCTAGAAATGTTACAACTTTACAGTTTAGTAAGTTATTATCTTATTTTGTTGTCTGCTAATAAAAGGAGGACTTCCCGTGTCATGCATTGATGGACCGGAAATAACTGAACCCATTTCAGACTCATCTGCACTCCTGAGTGTAATGTAGCGACCCCGTTCACCTGAATTAGACAGTTAATGATGCATGACCAACGACAGAGGCAGGGAAGGACAATAAGAGTCCACAAATTGCCCGGACATTAAATACACCAGAGAGGCTTCGGAATAGAAAGGGACCTCAGAGTCAGGTGTGTGTATGTGGCCAGTTGGTTAACATAGGATGCAATCCCATCTAATATTCTTTTTTTTTCAGTTTTTCTATTTTTATCATTTTGCTTTACAAAGCAAAACCAATACAGAGCTGCAAAGTGGGCTTGAAGTGGTATTTCACCACTGGAAAGACTGCTCTTGAATAAAACTGGGATGTCTTTGTAATAGAAAGATACAGATATTTTTGAAATTGGTGCCACATGAGTCTAGAGAAATCTGAGAAAAATGCGTTGGTAGTTCCTTTTGTTCAAAAGGTAGAAAACCAACAACATGGTGATGCATTCCATCCTTATCAAACTGGATCTAATGAAATGTAATTAATTGATCTCTGAACCTGCACACTCCTCTCAGCTGTGAAAAATGTTACTTAACCATTACCAATAATTGACACACTGTGTTGGCTTTACCACACACTTGTAGAGGAAGACACACTGTGGAATCTATTAACACTGTTCACTCCAAGAGGTCAGCAAAGGTCACAGATTACCTTAAAATGAAAGAAATAATGAGGCTCAGATTTCTTCAGCACTACCTTCCATCTGTGGCGTCACAGAAAAAAAAAAAACATGAGTGAGTCAGGGTTCTGAATTCAGTCAGAAGTGAGAAGAAATGAGCGGTTTATTTCTCCTTTTCCCCGGAGTAAATTCCTTGTGTGATTTAAACTCAAATTAGTGACAGAACAGCGGGAGGCATCAGACAACCGCTAGTGTAAATGTGGAATAAGAAGCGCTGCAAGTCATTGGAGGCTAATTGTCTTCATAACAATTTCCCAGAGGCACAAGGCAGGATTCTGGCAGCTTCACACACACCCACCCATGCACAACACACACACAAACACACACACACACACACACACACACACACAGTCCTGAAGTTAAAGAAACACACGACAGGCTACTTAATATGAGCTCAGCCACACCCAATTACTTAACATCAGTTTCTCTGGTAGCTTGTCAATTTCCCCTCCAATTATCAACCACTTATTGGTCTCATCCTGATGTCAGCTCGGCCCGCAGTGCAACAGGGGAAATCTGGGAATGGGCTGCACCTGGGGCCTGGTCTGAAACCCATGTGACCCACCATACCAGCACATCCTCAACTCAACCCACAGCCTCATTAGACAAAGACATTCTTCACAAGTGAGGTAAATTACTGCCAACTCCCAAAAACATGATCGACATCTCTTTACTCGGACAATTTTCTGTCATTTTAAAGTGTGAATTGTCTGATTTCTTCCCCATCAAGTTAAATAGGGAGCGTGTCACCGTGCTGCTCCATTTCGAACCAATTGGCAGCACCGCATGAGTCACAGCAATCAGCTTCTATTGAGAACTCTCCACTGTTCATGCTATGCCAAATTCATGGCAGAAGAAAAACTCCCACTGAGAGAGCTGCATTCATTAAACTACAAGTTTCAGGATATAATAACAAATTAAAACACATAAACAACACTAAGGGCTCTATCTTGTGCTTGATGCAGGGCAGTGCGCAGAATTAAACTTTCAGATTCTGAATTTTCTTTTTTTTTCAGACAGGATTACAGCTGCTTTACAAGAAACTATTTTACTCAGTTAAATATCTGATTATTTTTTCATATGCAGTCAACAGAGTTGTTGATGGGACAGATTAACTGCCTTTTAATGAGCAAAATGGACTTAGACATGCCCCAAACACAGTTAAGACTGAGTGCAATTTTGACCTTCTAATTAGAGCCCTGTGAGTTTACAGCCATGTGAGCAGATCTGTCAGGCTGTACTGAGGTTGTAGCTGCATCGTCAAGTTACCTCTAACTGTGAGGAACTGTGATTTTTTTTCGGGGGTCACTAGTACTCAACATTTTCTTCTGGCCGCTTTGCAGCTCAATCAAAACTCTTACCTCAGTACCTGTGCTCTCTGTCTGCGACCCTTCACAACATTGCGACAAATCAGATACGATTAGCTACACACCAATAAGACAGAGGGAGGTCATAGACAATGTGTCTTCACTTTTCCAGCAGCTGTGAAACAACATATGGGAGAATTCGCTACTTCAGTCTTGAGAAGCTGCAGTCCAGGCATAGTTAAGACTAAGCTTGAGTTCTGTTAATGGATGAAAACATGTAATAATTAACTCGTGATCTGGAGATGATGGTTTAAAAAAAAAGTGACAAGAAATGTCAGTGGCTGTAATAAAGACACGTTTATCTTCTGAAGGCTCCTGAGGGAAATTCAAGCGATTGATGGTAGCAGTCAAACACCAGTTTGGGTTGCCTGGCAACATGGTGGACCGAGTGTTCATGACTCGTCGCACCGGCAGAGAGACGCTCAGACCAGCCTGCTGATTACAGTCACACAGCAGAAAACCATTATATTTAGTCAGCAAAGGCGTTGAACAAATGTTACTCATGTTGAGTCTAAACACCACTAAATGTCAGTGATGTTTATGTGAAACACCTCGTTACCAAAGGTATTCTTACTCTATGGTTTCCTGAGAATAATTACAGCCATTGAAGAGGTGGTATTTATCCTGCTGTACTGTATTGGTGCTACAGGCAATTAGACAGTAAAATCAACACAACTCAACTCTAAACCTCTCGTGTTTCCAGTGGCTCTCTCCCAACCTCTCATCTATTATTTACAACAGCTCATTAAATGCACTACAAGGAGTTTTAAACTGGTTAGGAAACAGTCTCACTTTAATACTGATGAGTCTGTGTGACCTACATATGCAAACAAGACCATCAGTGAAGATAGGCTATTGCTGTGTAGTTACTCCAATTATTCCTAAAGCCCGTCACCATGTCAGCTTTTGTTTTTAAATAATTTATACCGTTTAGGAACTAAGAGATTTTCGCAACACAAAAGAACATACATAGAAAGTACATTTCAAAAGTGCATGATATTTGTGCATCTCGTATTTCTGTCGAAATATAAACAATGCATCCCTGTCAGTGACTGACATGTGCAGCTTCCTAAAATCCCTCGTGGTGTCGTCCCAAAACCAACAGTGAGTTAATGACAACAACATGATGGCTTGAGTGCAAAAAGGGTTTGTACAAAGAAGAAAAAAAAGCTCTGTGGACGCACTTACCTATAAATATAGCAGAAAGTGAATCACAGGCAGTAAAGGGAGGCTGAGGGACGACCTGTGGCTACAAATTATGTGATTTAAAATAAATGACAATAACTGTACCTTGTAACCTTGTAATTACATGGTCTTGCCACTATGAAAGTTGGCCTGACGCTCTTACTGGAGGCTTGGCTAAGTCAGTGCTACTGAGTGAGCAGTCAGCTTTGTCAACTTCTGGCCAAATTGCTATTAATCTATACATTGTTATATAATGTGGGGCTTAACAATGTTGACCTTTCAGACCTGTTCGAAACCTGCCTGAGCCTAGCTGAATAAATCAAGACAGCAAGAACATTTCAACGAAAGATTGACTAAGATTTATTATGTTTTGTCAACTTATAATAGAAAACACTTTTCTTATATCACCAACTAAAACTGGACTAAAAGTATGAAGGACAAAAATGACTGAAATGTATATAATGTTATTCTAAAGACTGAGTCTAAATCCTGTAATAGCTGCCACAATTTACACAGTCCTGTTAATCCAAAACATTTACATTCACCTTGTTAGGAGTTCCATGATTTCCCCTGGATAGGAAGGGTGTTAGAAATTGTTATATGCAAAGTAACCACTGCCTAAATCAGTCAGACAAATGAACATTAGTAATGAGTACATTTCCCTCAGAGTGGAGCAGAAGTTGCATAAAATGTAAATATGACAGTAAAGTGCAACTAGTTGGTCTTCTTCTTCTTATTGCCAGCTTAGTGCATATTTTTGCATAATGATTGCTTATTAAAAAAACAGGGCATTTTGTCATTTTAATGAAGAAATCACAATGATCATCACAAACATCTACAGATCTAATGTGCAGATATGCTGTCGGAAAAAAATGAATGTCAAAACAACTCAGTTTTAGACATCTAAATAGACAATATCACCCTATTTCTCCTTTCATAACTCCACTTCAAACATTTCCTCTTGTATGGTAGGCGGAGATGAGCTGAACCACTGTAATTAATCTGCAGCTACAACAAACTGACTATGTTCAGATTGCTCATTAGCTTTAGAGCGCCATAATTATTCAGGTTTTGACAATAATGACATATGCCGGGTGTATTGTCACAGTTATCAGTCATTGACTAAGGTAAAATGGGCTAAATTAGAAGAATTATCAGTTCATTGTACAATCGTCTCAATAAAGTAAAACTTTATTCTAGTCAAACTCTAAGGCATGTGCTAACAGGCTGCAACAAAATCAACAAGTTTGTGGATTTGAAGCTTTCTGACGTAATTTCATAATACAGCAGCATCCAGAGTGTGATATGAAATGAAACACGCTGATCTCTGTCCTGATCTGGCTGTACTAAGGGACTTTGGGAGGTTGCTATGTGTTAGAGTGGAGTGTCCTGCCTGGAGATGGATACTCGCTGAAACTCTTAAGATCTGGGATAAGTGCAATATTGAGTGCATTTATAGCTGAAGGGATTCCCATACTGGTTTCACTGAGCTCCGAAAAGTATATGAGTGTATGTCCAACAGTCAGAGGCACTGAGAATGTTATTAAGGGAAGGAGAGGAGACAGATATGGACAGCAGACAGAGAGTAAAGAAAAAGAACCCAAAAAAAGAAACAGACGGCCACAATCAGAGCGAAACAGACAGCACAAACAGAGAGATGATGGAGAGAAGAAGAGGTGGAGCCGTGTCTGCAGACTTTGTCCAAATCTCACCTTGGTATGACTGACCCACATTAATCCATCATTCTGTGTCATTACATTTGCTGAGCTCAGACAGCTTCGGACTTCACTTGAGGCAAGAAGAATCAGGGTCAGGCTTTCCTTTCTCTATACACTGCTCAGGCCTTCAGCTTAAATTGGCTATTAACATCCTTTGGACCTTGTACAGAGTAGTAGTCGATCATCAATTTTATCTTACCAGACGAGGGGGACACTAAGAACTTGTGTTTTTCAGCACTTGCCCTGTTTCACATTCGCTCACATCCACACATTGACCTCCAGTTTTCTGTTATCAGTTATTGAGCCACTGCAGTGAGCGCACAGCAGATGTAAATTATCTCTAAGCCAACCTGGTGCAATGCATCAAATGGCAACATTTATGTTTTAATACTACATGGTCCCTTGAGTATAAAGTGTGGATGTTTTACTCTCAAGGAAACACAGAAAGTAGTTTAAAGAATGTGTTGTGTGTGTTAATAATTCATATTTTTAGAATATGTGCTGTATTGTAGGCAATTGAACTTGTTTCAGTGTCCTGAGGACGGTTCACCTCTCATCCAAGAGGCTTTCTCCATTCGTCAGAAGTATTGTCATGACCTGGATGCCTGAGAACCTTCATCAACATTCCTAGAATCTATTTTACTGGTTGTGTATAGCCTACCAATAAATGGCTTCCAACCGACCCTTAAACCCTAAAACTTCTAATGCTAACAAGCTAACTTGCAAAAAGTTACATATCAGCATGTAAGCATTCCAACAATGAGGCTGTTCACCATCCATCCTGAGATATCCAATCATAAGTAGACAGCTTCACGCCTGTCAGTTCACACCCCTGCTCTATGTGCCCCTCACTTCCCCGCTCTACATGCAAATATACACCTACAACACATCACAGAAAAAAACCGACACACAAAGAAAGAAATATCTTCACATATAATGTTTGCCGAATTAACAAGAAGGTTAAATAGTTAAGAATTTGTTGTGGACAGCATTTCACAATGTTTATTAAGTTTCCCCTTAGGTAGCACGTCTCAAAAATGAGCTTTTTTTTTAAGGGAGTCTGGACTTTCTCCACAGACAACAAAGACGTATAATGTGTTAGTTACTGTTTACTCTATTTGTAAATTTGGACTTGTTTAGCCCCATTGTATGTTGCAGTCTTACATAAATTTGATGTAAGTGCTGTTGGGAGGTATGACGCACTTAGACATGAAAACAGATCGGCTGTTACTGTGATGCTGTGAAAAACTGACACTAAAAACAAGGAAGGAAGCCTCTTAATGTATGCAATGCCTGATTTATAAGAAATCACCAGTGGTTTAGAATTGTCCGTGGCCATTTTACAAAGTTTACTAAGTTTCTCCTCACATACAGCTCTTAAAATCACATGATTTGTAAGTCTGGGGATATTGTGGTTTTTAATGGTTAACTGAAAGGTAAGCTAATCACCTCCTGGTTCCAGGTCCATAGGCTACTTCACCCAAACACCTCACAAAAATGCCTATTTTACCTAAATTCCTTTAAAGCTCTTTAAAATGTCTGCATTGTAAAATATTGACTGATTATAAAACCTACTTTCTCAAAACAAATGTGAAAAAATAAACACCTGAAAATGAGATGCAAAGATCTTACGATAATATGAAACAACAAGGCGTTGATCATGGTGCAGTGAGCATTGGCTGCCTGTATGTCTATGTGTAATGTTGCTTGTTAAGTTGACAGAGCTGAGGGAGTAGCTGAGTTTTGGGGAACTGCACACAGGACACTTCATAGACGTAACACATCTACTCGCAGCATGCGGCAGCTGAGCTTTGCCACAGTAATCAATGTAAGCTGCTGCACCGCCCACAGAGACCACACATCCCTGCTGCTGAGCCACGCAGCCCACCTGAGAACTTCTCGTTCCTGTGATGGAGAAACCGCAGGAGGTCGACTCAGTGAAAGCTAAATCTGTACAGCATAATGCAACAGACCTTTGTTAAGCTTATAATCATCCATGTGTGCTGAATCTGTGTCGGACAGGTTTGTTAAAGCTACATTTTGATTGTGTTATATGGCCACTTGTCCTAAAAGTACCAGACTTAGACTTAGTATTTTAGTTTTACCACATGAAAGTTTCCTCCTTGCCTCTATGAATTCGATTTACAGTTACAGTTAATTTCATCCAAACACAGACTCTGTTTGTGTCAGATTCCCTCCAGCTGCCCTTCCTCACCTGCTGTCTTTGTTCAACTGTGAAATTTACTTTATTGATTGGACAAATTAAAATCAGACACAGCGCATTGCTTTTTGTGTGTAAATATCTATTATCTCAAACTGTCAAGTTTGTTGTTATTCTTCTTTTAGAATGTTCTTTAGAATGTATGAGGGCATTTGTGTCACATGAATACAGCCCCTGTGTTTGTCCCTCTGCAGTTAATTAGATGTGCCCTCACTGTTGCTTGGTTACATGTTTTCTTTGGTAAAGAGAGGCCTACGAAGATGCTGCTGGTTTTTCTGAGCACACTTGGAGAGTAGACTTCATGTGATGATGATGAAGAAAGAAAGAAAGAAAGAAAGAAAGAAAGAAAGAAAGAAAGAAAGAAAGAAAGAAAGAAAGAAAGAAAGTGTTTAGATGTGATGTTGCTGTTGTTTGAGATCGATGTTGATGGCAACCTCTAGTGACCGTAACAGTAACAAGGGAGGAAGTCAGAGAACATACCTATAGTTTAAAGACAAATAATGTCTGCACAGGGAGGATGTCTGGCTGGATGGATCAGTGAGAAACTGGACTTTTTAACTTAGCTTTTTAACTTTAAGCCATCCAAACCTCGATCCAAATAATGCGTCTCTTTCGCAACATTTACAATGTAACATGCTAAAATCATGTATTATCTATCATCTTAAAAACAGGTATATGTGTTGTTTTACGAGTCAAGGCTTGCAATCTATTCTTTGTTTGAGTATGATGACACGTTAACCAAATTACATTAATGAGTGCCTAAAATGAGAAAGCCTCCCTCGCATCACCCTGAACAATTACACATTTCTTATATCATCAGTTCAAGATGACTCATTGAAGAAGATATTTGGTATTTTTGGCTAAAGTGTCTCTGCTACTGTGGGTGGACTTGGTTTTCGTTTTAAATGTTTGAAAATGTTCTGCCAGTACCACTGGTTTTATCCGTAAACTGCCTTAACGTTCTCATTTAATTAAATGGCTTCACGCAGTTTTGGCTGTACAATGTCTGTACATGCAGAAATATAGCAACATTAAATGAGGACATATCTGATATAAGAATAATTCAATCTCTGTCACTTGAAGTAGGTTTACATTTCTGGCTAGTATCTAAAAACAGATATCTGCATGAGAAAAAGTTTAAGGCTTATTTTTTTAAGTATTTTTAAAATACCAGGGCTGGAGAATTAAATGAGCCCCTTTTTGCCACATGAATAAAAAAACTAACTATTTTAATAAAGCGAAGTGCAGAGGATGAATTGAGGAGTCTCTGAACAGCCTGAAGGAAGAAGCTGCTCTGTTCTGATCAGTTATAAACCCACTGGCTACACCAAAAGCCCCGGACATGAGTTGTGTCCCCCAGGGGCTAAATCACCATCAGAAGATAGCCACTGGGTTCCCATATTGATTTCAGGTGGTATAATTCCATATCTGCAAATGTGGGTGAAAGTTAGATTCTGGAGAGAAGCCCTCACACTTTGATCCCATGGGACTGTCACCAAACTGTGATGTTTGACACTGCTGAAGCATTTTCTGCTTTCAGAATCTAAAGATGCTGGAATATGTCTGGACATGATATAACAAATCCAACATCTTGCCAGTTAGTAAAAGGGAAAGAAAAATGGGTTACCAAAATGTGATACACTAACTGCTTTTAATGCAGTATCTTTCCTTTGTTTTCCTATTCTCAAGAAAGTTGGAGATTTAGAGAACAGTTCAATTCAGAGCTGACTCAACAATAAAGATCTGCAGAATGAGCTAATAACCATCTGTCAGATAGTAGGTTTCCAGTAGCATCTATCCAAATGTCACTTTGTAGAGACATGAAGATAACCCATCAGAATACACTTGCACTTTGCACTGTGCAACTCATTTTGGTCTGAGCAGGATCGACGTGACGGCAAAGTTGCTCTGCACAGTTTGATGACCCCCCCTGCAGATCCCCTCCCACTCAGCTACAGTTGAGCTGACAGCGAGTCACCAAAATACCTAACAGACGCTGGTGAGAAAAGAAACCTGGAGTGTGTGCGCCAGACGAAAATGTCATTTTGCTGGCTCAGAGCTTCAATGCGCATCGGGAGAAAAACACAGTCCACAAACTGGAGAGATGAAGCAGAAACAGACTTCCTCATTAAGAGCTGCCATGTTAGATTTTTTAATGAGCCAAGATCAAGACAGACACAGTTTTTCATCGTGTATAAAAGAGACACAGACATAATGTTTAAATGTTTGCCTGTTTATATAAAAAGCAGGGGTGACTGTGTGTTTGTAGCTGTGTCAATGTGTGTGTGTATTTTTTGTCTCCATTACTTTTACAGTTCTTTGGTTGAGTCTGCGTCAGTCCCTCTAAGGGACTTTCTAATGAGCTTTAGTAATCATTTAGTTCATGAATAACTACATAAAATACCTAAAAGGAGCAATTATATTTGAATAAACTATATTTCTTAATTCACTGAAGTGAACTCAAAATGCTATGATTCTTTGTTTACAACTTTGATGCTTGGTGCTCACACACAGTCAAAGTCAATGGACAGTGTTTACCTGATGTCAAACTTTTATATCTTGTTGCTGCTGTTAAATCTGTAGTTTGCTACTATTTTTTTATTATATTTGCTAAAATTGTCTTTATGATCTGACAGTAGAATAAGATACAGATCAACTGTGAAAAATTCACTGTCTGTGGCTCCACCCAGTGGCTGTAGTTTGATTTACAAGAATCCACCGCTCCGAATCAACACAACCAATCAGAGCAAAGGGGAGTGTCGGAGAAGTGTGGATCATTCTCATGCATATGCTGCTGGCAGCCCCCCTCCCCCGTGCAGGCGCAGTGTCTGCTCTTACCTGGTCAGATACGTTCAAGCTCGAACTGTAAACAATGGCGGAGAACAGACAACAACAACAGAGCTGAAGAATGCCCCACCATTGCCCACGTCAAGGAGAAGAAATAAGAAGACTGGCAGTGTATAAACAAAGAATTGGACCAAGCATGAGAGAAAACAAGGATAAATACCAGAGTGTCATTTCAGAGGTGGAGGAGCTGCGGGATTTGTAAGGACTTTTCTGCCGGACAAGTAAGGACCCCTGCTTGATATATTTCATTCTATTTTTTTACCTCAAGGCTAAGATGGTGGCGGTTACAGTAATACTTGCAATAGAGCATATCACCTTAAGATGTTGCAGTCGAGCTACATAGCTTGTTGGTAGATCTAGCTTGTTCGATTGTATGCTAACTCCTGTGTTTAGCTTTTGTCTTTATGACTACTTGTTGGCAAAAGTGTCTTTCAAGTGACCAGGCAGTTATAACATAAGATTGAGTTCAGGACGCTCTGAAGTGGTTGAATTGGTTTAGAGAAATAACATTACTCATGCTTCAATGATTAGCTGGTAACTCTATCTACCACGATGTGAGGAATACTGTTTATTACTCAGGATATCTACAGTGACTCGACATGAGGCACTCATCATTGTAATATAGTTGTATTGATCAGAAATAGAACATCAGGGCTTATTTTGTTGTTGAGAGGAAGAAGGAGGGATCTGGGAGCTGTGCTCATTCAAATTTTCTGGCTAAGTCCACTTTTTTTCTCATAACTCCAGACAGCAGCTTTAACATTCATCCCCACCAAAGTCCAAAATATAATTTATATATATAATATAATTCATATATAAATAACTATATATTGTGTTTAATTATGTAGAAGTTTATGAACATCCATTTTATTATGCAACCTTGTGTTGTATAATTATGAATATATTACCTTGTGCCTTGTAAGGCCTATGTATGAGAAAAATCCTAGAAATGCCTCACAGAAATATATAGGCCAACATCAGTTATTACATTGTTGTTCTATCATGATGCAAAAATAACAACAATATTCTAATTCTTCCTACACGGTCAGATTCTTTAAGTTCTATCAAAAAAATTGTTGTTAAACAAACTCAACAGCGCACAGATAGTCGAGTGGTTAAGAGTGCATGCCACATACGCAGCGGACCCTGGTTTGAATGCCGGCCGGAGGACCTTTGCTGCATGTCACACCCCCTTCTCCCTCCCATTTCCTGTCTGTCCACTGTCAAATAAAGGTGTCTATGCCTGAAAAAAAAACTCAACAATATTCTTAAGTAGCCCATCACTGTTTATTTGCAGCATTTCTTAGAGAAAGTAATTACTAATGATAAGAGAGATAAGGCATTTATTAATTGATTATATTTTATTATAGTTAGTTTAGCTAATAGTTACAGACTCTATAACGTGAATAACAAACAGATGTGGACCTTTGAGCAATACCTTTCAGAAACCCTGCTACAAGTCAACATCTGTCTCTAAACCAAGAATCATCTGGACTAAATCAGTTGATTAATATCACATAAGTGAAAATGAACACGTGAACTTTACTAGAAGATCTTACCCAACCAATCTTTTCACCACCCTGAAAGATTGTGAGCTGTGAAATTGCCCATAAAAAAGAATTAAGTAATTCAAACACTGGAGCTGTGCAGCAGTGCAGTGCCGTTAATAGTCTTGGCTGTTAGCTGTCATCTGCTTTCAGTTTATTTGTACCAAATTAGTTTAACCCTGTTACATTCTGCATGACTGAAAACTCAAGTAAACTACAAACAAACTATTGTCTGTGCTTCAACAGTTTTCTAAGACGACTGGGCAGAGGTCAGTGTCAGTACCAGCGCACCAGTATGAGACTGCTGGTCCTCAGCGTAATGCTCCAGGACATTTCATCAGATTCTTATAAGTTGAATGATGGCCAACTTTCTTACTATGCCTCCGTGCAGGAAATGTTAAATAGATTTGGAAAATGAGCCATGATTTCAGTTCAGTAGCCACCATGACGGACAAAATTAAATTTGCCTTCCAGATTCTTCACTTAAAAAAACTAACACGCACTGTTGCGAAGTGGTTTCAAGCAAAACACATGAAAGTATGACTATTACAAATTACTCTGCATCCACTTGAGATATTTGTTATAAACATGGCACCCCTCATACAGTTTTTGGGAATTCACTAATCAGAAAGTTTGACTAAGCACAGTGTTTACTGGTTTTCATCCACACCTTTTCTCAACCTGCATAAACACACAAGGCAGTGCAGATTCAGTAATTCAAAATGTGTCAATGTACACATATCTAGTGTCAGTAATTACAGAATTGTGTGTTCATGCACAAGGATTATTCCTACTTCCACAGTCATAAATGGATATTAATGAATCTTGGTAGGCTAATAATGTGCCGAGTGACAGATGATCATGATGGTTTTCGGTTGGCTATCTAAAGCTATTATTCCCCATGGACTAAAAATGGAAGAGATTCCTGCTCAAATATCCTGTACACATTTTTTTGTTAAGATCAATTCATGTGTAAATGTAAAAGTCAAGTGCATTCACAACATTATGAAGCTCTGAAATCCCTGGAACAAACACTCAGAATAATCAACTTCAATTGCTTAACATAATGAAATATTATGGTGGTTAATGAAAAAGTGACAAACACTTGTTGATCCTGTTTGAATTGTGCAATGACATACATGTAGGGCTGGGCGATATGGCCTTAAAATAATAACAAAATATTTTTGGCCACATCACGATATACTATATATATATATCGATATTTTGGAAACTTCTCAAAAGCACTTCAAAAATGTTAGAGAGGTCATATTATGCTTTGGGGGTTCTTGCCTTTCCTTTATTGTGTTATGTAGCTTTTTAGTGCATGTAACAGCCTAAAGTCCACGCAATAGGAAGTTACTCTCGCTCACAGGAAACAGAGACAAATAGTAGCAGTGTTATTTTAGATCACACTACCTTGCTTGGCGATACCCGCCGTACTCTGCTTCTGATGGGCTACATCCTATACGTTTAGTAATGCGCATGCGCAACTGTCATCAAAGATTTGACCAGAGGCAAGATGTCTCACTCTGTAGCTAAAACAGAGTGTTCCAGAGACGGTATATAAAGGGATGCTGCAGCAATAAATCATGAGAATAATAATGTGTTTTTTTGACTTACCTTTTAATTGACAAACATCATGTGTGTGATTCATTTCACAATTCAAACAGGATCCAATTGAGACTTTGCATCTCTATATCAGTTCAGCTCTGCCAACAGCTTTGTGTAAGCTGTGGATTTAATTTAACTGGTGCTCAAAGGAACATACGGACATGCTTTTTACATTCCATGACCTTCATTTTTTTTAAGTGGAAGAGTAGCTGAACAAGCTCCAGTTCTTCAATTACCAAAAGAAAGCAAAGGTCAAGGTATTGCTTTTTGTACAATATCTCAAATAGATTACATGAAAAGAGAGAAAGTATGTGCAAGAAAAGGAATCAAATGAGAGCCAAGGAAAGATAACAGGAGGATGCAGCCAGAGATGCTTCATAAGCAGTGGTTGAACAAATGATCCAGTGAGCATCATTATGTGATCAGAGAGGAGCCGGTTTTAAATAAACACTGGTGCCCATCTACAGTTTCATCACCATTCATGTAACAAAAGAGCAGGTGTCCTTTTACTGAACAGGGCATCCTGAGGAAACATGACACTAACATTCACAGATCCTTTGCCTCACTGCCCAGGCTTGTAATAATTCTAATAATAATTTTCAGAATCAGGTATTTACAGTGAATATCAGGGGATTCGATGTGATGCTGCTACTGGAGGGAAATGATGTGAAAGCAACAAATACGAACTGGAAAATAACAAACTTTCAGCTAAATGCTCACACTGTTTGACAGCTCACAGGACTCAGTCTTGCCTTTTCTGAGCTGCTTATCTGTGTGTCACATTTTTAGCTTTACCGCAGTGCTCATTACCATTAAACCCCATTTCATTTTAATTTTATACTCTGCGTGGTATAGATGAGATTTTTTCTTTTCACAGTCAGAGTTAGTGTCTGTCACATTTACCTGATAATCATCAGGAAGCAAAATCAGCATGCTCAGTTTCTTATTTCCTCTGAGGATCTAAAGTGAAGAAGAACCGCAATCTTCACTCCCCCAACACACATACACACAGTCAACTGAAACAAGGCACTGTGAAAAGTGCAAGACCATGTGAACTTAGTAGGACAGAGGGAAGAACGCTGGTTAAAAGGAGATTTGTTTGTTATTTTAAAACCAACACACCATATAAGCGTGTTAAACCACTGCTAGTACACTAAGATAAGCAAATAATCAATTTGTGTGGACACTATGTGCTAAGTAGGATGTAAAAGTTCTGCAAACAAGCCTATAGACTGTTAACTTTTTTACTCTTTTGAAATTTGTTTACAGCTCAAAACAGAAAGGGAAGATGCTATGACTCACCAAAACAAAACACAAAAATAATAACTACATTTCAGTCCATTCAAAACAGCTTTTTTCCCTTGAACTGTTGAGAAAACTGTTGAACGGAAACCAATTTACTTTACACAAGACAAACTATAATATTCATGGAAACTTTTCCACAGAGAAGAAAAGTGTTTCTTTGCTTTTTTGTGCAATACATTATTCTAATGTCAAGTCCATGGACTGAGAAACACTAAAGCATAAAGCCACACAACACTTAACCAACCTAAGGAAGCATAAAACGTAGTTTAGCTTCAAATGACTGCGTGTTGTTTTGTCCAGTATCCATCTATTATCACACAGTCATGCATTTCCAGCTTGTTTTGGTATTTCAGGGAGCCAAAGAGAAAGGTTTGACTTCAATTACTGTAAACATTGTATTTTTTTATCACATCAGTCTGTGAAATGTGAGGTATAATAATGTTATTATTCATTTCCATTTTAATTCTTATTTACCACAAACTTAATACTTAATACTTAACTTTATTTGGCTGATTTTTAGTTTCTTTATAGAACTGAGTTTCATGTTGGTGCCATTGCTAATTTCTCAGGGTTATAGTTTGGCCTTCTTTTGCAAATGTAAAAGAAAATATATAATGCTGGTGGGTGAACCCATATGGGCCTATGGTTCAGCCGCCATCATGATATATTTTCTTTAACAATTGTTTTTATTGTTGCAAAATAAATAACCTCACTGCAAGTTGACACAGATAATTCTCCCACCCCCTAACATTTGTGGTATTATAGTTGGCGCCTAAGTGACGAAAGACAATCAGATCACTCTCAGTTTTCCTCTGAGTAACAACTACCAACAACACAGGATAAAACACAAGTTCATCCATTCAGTCCGTCTTCATTTTCCCAGGAGACTATGTACCCAGCCGCGGACAAACTGCATAACGCAAGCGAGATTAGGGAACCAATATAAAGACATGTCGCTCTGTCTGATGCACAGATTCTTTAGAGAAAGATTTGAGCTACATAAGTGGAGAATATGCCTTTACATATTTAGTGTTCTATCCTGTGTGTATGTGTATCCCTCTCTGGCTCTAATCCCTTCCACAGAGAGAAGCAGCAGCTGTGGCAATAATCAGCAGTGGGGAGGTACTGACGATTAAAAAGCACAACACAGGGACCCAAAGCAAACAGCAGTGTTTCCTCTGCTCCCATCCACATCATTAAAATACATACAGTGTGTATGGATGAAAGTATGGCCTCACTGTAGGATTTTGTGAGAGTTTACTGAGATACAGTGATGTGTTGTGTAAAGAAAGAAGGATAAAATGGATGCGTCTGTGTGTGTGTGTGTGTGTGTGTGTGTGTGTGTATGTGTGTGTGTGTGTCAATAAGATCATAAGCACCCTCTGTAGCAATCCTGTCTATGTGTGTATCAAAGAGAATGACTCTGTGTGAAAGCACTGGGCAGCCTTCAGCTCAGAGCCACTTGTCGGCACAAATTAGCTAATTGTTCTGCACTTCCACATGAAATAGGACATATTTGTTTCAGTGGAGAGGCTAGCAAAGAATCAGTCCTCCCTCTTCCAAACCTTCTTTTAAGTTTTATTTCATTTTCTTTTTCCTTTATTGTGTAAAAACAACGACAATGTCCGCCTAGAGGTATTTATCCCTCGTCTTCATTTTTACACTTTCAGACTATACTGCACAACTACGTTAGTATATTATAATGTTTTCTCTGTAAATCCCCACCAAAGCTGGCCAATGACAGCTGTCGATTAGCATCTGTGGCCACATTTTCTGAGTATGTCCCGCACTGTTGGCCCTTGTCAGCGGTTCTTTGGCCATCTGCGCAAATTGAATCGCCAATGCAGCTGCATACAATACCCAGAAAGCAACTCTGTGAAAGTCACTGAGTCACATCACTGGAGTTCATTTATCAGATTACATGTAGCTTCCTCTGCCTTTCGTGTTTCAGAAAATGTGAGGTCATTCTTCTGTTCCCTTTATACTCAGTCTGAAATCAATCAAGTTTAAATCCCCATTGATTGATTTGTTGCTGGACACTGGAGAGTTACTCAAAGTGCATTGACGTATATAATGGCTTTATAAAACTGATTCAGTGAACGTGTGAGTATGCAGCTATTTACACATTCACGTTATAAAGCTTTATGTTCATGTATGAATTCATTTTTTACCACCAAATCATCAAGTGTATGGCATGAAATAATCCTTAACTTTTGGCAGTTGAGCTCCTCTGACTGGTGACAGTCCTCATTATCAACTCAGCTGTGATGCACAGCATGTTACTGCCTGGTTGAAAGCCCGCTGAAAGACCTCCGAAGTCACATTAAATGATCATAAACTTGCAGTAAAATAAATATTAACCTTATATAAAGTTTTTTGACAGACCTATTTATTGTACAACAGAAACAGCATCACGCATCAAAGCATGATGATTTATATCTTATAGGAGTTTGTCTGAACTCATGATTCTGATCATTTGGGCAATGTTAGCATATCATTCATCCTTGTTTCAGTTCGTCTTTAACTCCACCACCAACTGAGTTAAAAGTCTGTTTATTTGACTGCTGGGTGTTTCTTCACCATCTATAGCTAACTGTGACAGTCATTTTATCAGTAAGAAGAATTACATGCCACAATCTCCTGGATTTGTCTGAAAAAAGCAGATTGTGGACGCCTTCA
Organism: Diplodus puntazzo; assembly: GCA_963678695.2. Lineage (NCBI taxonomy): Eukaryota > Metazoa > Chordata > Actinopteri > Spariformes > Sparidae > Diplodus > Diplodus puntazzo. The sequence continues at coordinate 5,718,281 of OZ023158.1, read as the reverse complement.
AGCTTTGTCTCGTACTAAAATCGCCATCATCGTGAATTGCCTATCTTTAACTTAAAGTCTTGGACCACGAAAACAAACATATTGCTGAAAGGTAGGAAATGGCAAATGTGTAGGATAATTCTCCTGAAGTTCACCACGAGTGACATGTTTCATATTGTGATGACCCCTGCTGTTGAGGCAGCAGCCTTCTGATGTGACTTGGGTTTGTGGGAGGAGTCTGGTTGACCAAGGACACCTGGGCCCAATGTCCTGAGATTATAAAAAAATCCACTAGTCATTCATTCATTCATTCTCTCTCTCTCCTCTCCAGCAGACATCCCACAGGGTGATGTGGCAGCTGCAGTTTTCCTGAGTTTCCTTATCCTCTGTTCATGCACTTTATAAAAAACATCCATTACATTCAACACACATGCACATCCCACACTACTGATACTACTGATGTTCACATCCCATCTATTGATTATTTTTCCTTCCTTGCACATTTCGTTAGTTCTGTTAAATAAATATATTTTGTTAAACCTCCTTAAATTCAGTGTGTCGCCCGTTTTGTCATGGCCCAAAGAGCCAGGTCGTGACAATATTACATGTGTCATTCTCTTCATTAGCAACAACAGATATAGTGCAGCTTTTATTAAATTTTGTCGTAAATGTTGTAGACAGCCTTTAAGACATGGGAAACTAAGGTCCAGAATGCACTCCTCCAAGGTAGCAAAATGGTACCAGACACCCTCATACAACCTACATATGGTATTGAACAGTCTGCTCCTGTTTACCAGAACTGGGCCACAAGCAGGCCAGATGTCAGCCAAGACTGATGAGAATAAATCAGAACCGGCCCAAGTTTTGGTTTATTCGGTTTGCTCTTGACTGACACCTGGCCATACTATGGGCTGCTTGTGGCTCAGATCTGGAAAACAGGAGTGTACAGTAGTTTTACTTCTTTTGAACATCTTGGTTTTATGGTTCACTCAAAGGTTACAGTAATAATTTTAGTAATCTACAGACCGCTTAAACTAAACTCTGCTTTTATCCAAGAGTTTGCAGAGCTTTTATCTCATTTTATGACAAGGTGCGACAAAATTCTTATTCTAGGTGATGTTAACATTCACGTTTGTTGCCCTCCTCAGTCTTTCACTACAGATTGTATGGATATTCTGGAGTCTTTTAACCTCACCCAAGCAGTTCAAGAACCCACTCATTCAAAAGGTCACATCCTGGACCTGGTTCTGTCCAGTGGCCTCAGCCCAGATAATTTAACTATTAAGGATATTTGTGTGTTGGATCATAAAGCTGTTTTATTTAATATAATTTTATCCCAAACACCTTTTAATCACAGCGCACCAGTCCGTGGCCGGGTTTTTAACACCAGCTCAGCTAGCAAGTTTTCAGAGCTGTTTAGTGCTTCTTTGACTGCATTTAACTCTGATTTTAAAACAGAGGAGCTGGTCTCCTTTTTCAACCACTCCTGTCAGTCTGCCCTGGATGTCATCACCCCTACAAAAACAAAAAAAAAACAGTAGAGCACTGTAACCCTGGCTAAATAACCACAATCAAGCAATGAAAAGAGTTTGCAGGAGAAATCAAAGAAAATGGAAAAAGACAGGCTTACATGAGTTTTATCAGACCTGGAAAGATGCCATGACAAATTATCAAAAAGCAGTTAAAGAAGGAAGAACTTCATTCTTTTCTAAATTAATTTTAGCTAATCACTCCAACCCCAGAATTTTATTTAAAGTTAGAGTCAGTAACCTCCCCCTCCTCCACTCCCTCCACCAATGCCTCTCAAGAAGGGTGTGAGGACTTCTTAACTTATTTTAGAAATACAGTCAATGTACACACAAATATACCTTCCGCTGAGGCCCGGTGGCCCTGGAAGCTTGGCTGTTATCTTAGACTGTCTTAATGATATTAACAGTTGAATGGCCCAAAATTCCAAAACAGAAATTATATTGTTCACCCCCCTAACAATATTAGTCATTATCAGCAAGCCCTTGGTCCCCTCTCTGTCAACATAAAACCCACTGCAAGAAACCCAGGTGTACTGTTTGACTCAGAGCTGCCTTTCATCCCTCATGTCAATAAACTGGTCCAGTCCTGCTTCTATCAACTACGCTCCGTTTCTAGAATAAAACACATGCTCACACCCCTCGATCTGGAAAAAGTAATTCACGTATTCATCTTTTCCAACTAGATTACTGCAACTCCCTTCTGTCCGGCATAAATCAAAAATCACTCGCCTCCAACTGGTACATAATTCAGCAGCTAGAGCTTCACCTCCATTGGCTCCCATTGGCTCCCTGTCTGTTTTGGAATTGATTTTAAGATTTTACTGATCACTTTCAAAGCACTCTCAGGTCTGGCTCCGAGCTATATTACAGATATTTTAATTCTCTATGAGCCAGCTCGCAGCCTTAAATCCTCAGGGGGGGCCCTCCTAACTGTTCCAAAGTCGAGACTAAAAACTAAACGGAACCATGCCCTGCCTGAGTAGATAAGGCTTGCAGGATCGGTAAATTCTTTTAAATCACTTCTTAAAACCCATTTTTATGGGCTTGCCTTTATGTGATGTGGTCCTTTTCTGTTTATTTTTACTCCAATTGTCTTTGAGCTCTGTTCTACTTATTTTATTTATTCTATTTATTACATTTCTTTTATTTTGTCTACTTTATTTCATCTCTTTTATCTCACCTACTTTACCAATTTTGTATCATTACCTCTGCTTTTTCAACAATTTCATGCAATCTATTTTATCATCCTTTGTAATTGTAAAATGTATTCTTACAGGCAATGACCACTGATGATGTAGGAGGGTCTTGAAACATTGCCCATTTCATAGGGGAAGATTTCAGCCACTATAAGGATTGAGCATTAGAGCCCTACAGAACTAAACTCCAAAAAAGAGGACACGCCATTTTTCTCTTTGGCAGCCACACCCATGCAAAGTCTTTCTGGAAGATATGCCATCAGAAGTGTGAAAATACAAGCTGCCTGAGGATCTTTTCTGAAAGCAGAGGATGAAAGAGCGGGAGTAGGTCCTTCAGGCTGAGCCGGCACATGCCTGTGAGTGCTATCACTGACAGGTGGGATGAATCACCTTGTCAGGCATGAATGAAAACGGGTTTGAACCACTGTATAATGGAGCACTTAATCCACCCAACACACACACAGACTCCAACTCCCGCTGACTCCTGTCCATCTGGGAGGATAACAGACTCAGAGACTCAGCAGCTGTCAGTTTTACTGCCTGAGATTTTGACGGCATCTTCAGCGTGCTTCGTTTCAGATATGATCGTGCCTGCGTTGAATGGAAACCTTTTCTCCTCAGTTTGAGTGTGTGTGCACATTCAGCTTCATGCATCAGCAAATGCTTTTTTTTTGTATGAATGAAGGATTTCTTATTGAGATTACGTAAGCAGGCGCTGAATGAATAATTCAGTGTGTGATTTGAAAAAAACGGTGCACGGTGTCGGCTGCCAAATCTGCACTCTGCAACACAGTCACCAAACAGCATAAGTGGGGCTTGAATGGAGGGATAAAAAAAAGTAGAACAGACTTGAATTGTGCTGTGAGACGCTGCCATCGCTGCAGTGAAGAATCAATGTGTCAAAATTATCTACGGGTGACTTGAAGTGATTAATGATGAATGGACCCCTGAGTGTTATGAAAAGATGCAGAGACACAGAGGGTATACCCCGACACACCCTCACACAACAGAAGGTGCTGGACTAATCACACATTAAAAAAAGTCAGATATCACCATCAAATAGGCAACCGACAGCTTGAAATGTTTTGTGTGTTTTCCTAAAAAGCAGCTGCTTGTCGCTAGGTGTATGGTCCTCTCAAAGGCAAAGCTGTGTCACATTGTTATATGAAGGACAATGTCTGGGGTTACATCCTGTTCCAGTATTTTTAACATTCAGGATAAAAAAAACAACCAATTACTTCAGGTTAGGGATTGATTGTGGTTAGTAAAAATGCAAACATGCAGTTATGTAATGGGAGACAAACTCTCTGTCTGTCCAGGTTGTTATTTTCCACCTCATACACAACTTCATCTAGCCCAAATAACACTTTTAGAATTATATGCAGTACGCAGGCAAAATCCAATTTTTTTCATGCAGGTCATTCCCCGGTTCATCCCAATAGGTTCTATGGAAAACTGATGTGTTGGACAAATCTGTTTTCCACAGAATTTCCGCAGAAAAGGATACTTGGGGTGATTTATAATTATTACATTTTGAGAACCTTGCTGTTCCAGTGCATTCATTTTATTGTTAATCTGTAAAAATACCCTGCCTCCATTACATATTTTTGTGTGTTTCATAACTACATTTGAGAAATCACTGCAAATGCGTATAGTAGAAATGGTATATGGAAATGGTAAATTGATTTGATTGCCTGGTTTCCCGACAACTGAAAAAGCACTACAAGACACAAGCCACATTCACCCATCCACACCAACATTCATACACTCAGGGCCATGCAAGGCTCATCGGGAGCTGTACACCACTTCCGAGCCAAAGTGCCAATTTATATGCTCGGCACACTCAAACACTGATGGAACAGCTAGTGATGGGGCAGTTTGGGGTTCAGTATCTTGAGTCGAATGCAACACGTACGGTACTTGCAGGGATTTCCCCAAAACATCAAATTCATATATTGCATAGATTGCCTGTTCAACCTATTATTTATGGTGTGTTGACATATATAAAAACTAAGGACTTGTTACTGACCAATTTCTGTTTGGTGAAGCATTAAAGTTACGATTATACATCTTAAAAAGGACAAGAATTCCTTGTTTTAGTTCTTAAAAGTTATTTTGTTTTTGTCTCACTTGTTTTGTTTTTGCTCATCATATAAATGATGGTCACAAATGTAAGTAACTGAATAAATAACCAGATGAGCTGAATAAGCGAGCAAACAGTTGACAAATGTACTGTAACAACATGAGCGAGCAGAGGCAATCTATCTGTTTGGTTTCATGCTGTCTGAGGCCGAATACTCCTGTTGAAAGCAATCATGCGGAAAACAGGATCTGTCACAGGACACCTGAGGTGGTGAGAAGGGGGAGGGTAAACAGCATAGCGAGAGGAAAAACTGATTCAAGGAGAGGAAAGAGACGCTCGCTGCTATCTGATCCCTCTGAATCTGACTGACTGCATCGTATTGACTTGTGGCTCCACGTAGGCCTGTTCCAGGATGATCGCAAAAACATCCCTGACATGAGCTATAAGAGAACATGATGTGTTTGACATGTAAATATTAGTTGTTGGTTAAAGATAACCATAGCTTGATACAGCACGGTTGGAGGTGTGTCAGGCACGCTTTGATCCATCTTTGGTGTGACTTGATACAACTCGCGGCACTCCAGCATCACCTGGTTTGGCCTCAAAAATTAAAGCTTTAAGGTACAAATTCCAGGGTCAGCCTCAAATACAACTCCAAACTCCTCTCATTATAACTCGAACCTGCACTGTAAGATAAATTAAATAAGACTGGAAATATGGTCAGCCTGGGGAGAGATCAATTTTAGATATGTGTGCAGCAGACATCACCTCAACAGCGTGCCATGATGGAAAGATTGAGTTTCTGCTGCATCTGCATTACGCAATACTGTACATACCTAGCCAACAAAAAGTTGAGTTTAAATTGAGAGTAAAGCTGGAGAACAAAACAAAATCAAACAGCAAAAATTACCTCTCATTTAGTATATAAGTACACATATATCTACCCTCAATTACACTTATTAACTTAATATTGATGAAAAAGAGAATCCATGTTCCACATTCTGGTGTGCATATGATAGAGTGGCTTGCAAAAGTATTCACCTCCCTTGAACTTTTCCACATTTTGTCACGTTTTAACCACAAATGTAAATGTATTTTATTGGGATTTTATGTGATAGACCAACACAAAGTGGTGCATATTTGTGAAGTGGAAGGAAAATGATACGTGGTTTTATTTTATTTTTTATAAATAAAAAACAGAAAAGTGTGGTGTGCAAAAGTATGCAGCCCCCTTTACTGTGATACCCTTAAATAAAATCCAGTGCAACCAGTTGCCTTCAGAAGTCACCTAATTAGTAAATGGAGTCCACCTGTGTGTAATCTAATCTCAGTGTAAATACAGCTGTTCTGTTAAAGCCTCAGAGGGTTAGCTAGAGAACATTAGTGAACAAACAGCATCATAAAGCCCAAGGAACACACCAGACAGATCAGGGATAAAGTTGTGGTGAAGTTTAAAGCATGGTAAGGATATGAAAAAATATCCCAAACTTTCGGGGCGGTTGTAGCTCAGTGGGTAGAGCTGGTGATCGGTGATCAGAGGATCGCTGGTTCGAATCCTAGCTCCCCGGGGCGGGACTGAGCTACATGTCGAACTATCCTTGAGCAAGATACTGAACCCCAAAGTTGCTCCTGATGTGCAATTGGCACCTTGTGAGGCAGCCACTGCCATCAGTAAGGGTCCTGCAATGAGCTGGCGACTCGTTCAGGGTGTACCCTGGCCTACGTGTAAAACTGGATTTGGCCCCAGTAAGCCCCGCAACCCCTTAGGGGGAAAAAGCGGCAACATCCCGCGACCCTCATGGATAAGCGGACAAGAAAACAGAACGGAACGGATCCCAAACTTTGAACATCTCATGAAGCACTCTTCAATCCATCATCCGAAAATGGAAAGAGTAGTAGGAGGAGCTGCAGAGATCCACAGCTCAGGTGGGAGAATCTGTCCACAGGACAACTATTATTCATGCACTCCACAAATCGGGATTTTATGGAAGAGTGGCAAGAAGAGAGCCATTGTTGAAACAAAGCCATGCAGTTTGCCACAAGGCACGTGGGGGGCACAACAAACATGTGGAGGAAGGTGCTCTGGTGAGATGAGACCAAAATTGAAGTTTTTGGCCTAAATGCAAAACACTGTGTGGCAGAAAACTGACACTGCACATCACCCTGAACACACCATCCCCACCGTGAAACATGGTGGTGGCAGCATCATGCTGTGGGGATGCTTTTCTTCAGCAGGGACAGGGAAGCTGGCCTGAGTTGATGAGAAGATGGATGGAGACAAATACAGGACAATCTTGAAAGAAAACCTGTTAGAGTCTGCAAAAGACTTGAGACTGGGGCGGAGGTTCACCTTCCAGCAGGACAACGAGCCTAAACATACAGCCAGAGCTACAATGGAATGGTCAGTCAAAGTCCAGACCTAAATCCAATTGAGAATCTCTGGCAAGACTTGAACGTTGCTGTTCACAGACACTCTCCATCCAATCAGACTAAGCTCGAGCTATTTTGCAAAGAAGAATGGGCAAATATTTCAGTCTCCATATTGTGCATTGCTGGTAGAGACTTACCCCAAAAGACTTGCAGCTGTCTTTGCACCGAAAGGTGGTTCTACATAGTATTGACTCAGGGGGGGTGAATACTTTTGCACACCACACATTTCTGTTTTTTATTTGTAAAAAAAAAATTAAAACTACATATCATTTTCCTTCCACATCACAATTATGCACCACTTCGTGTGGGTCTATCACATAAAATCCCAATAAAATACATTTACAGGTGTGGTTAAAACGTGACAAAATGTGGAAAAGTTCAAGGGGGGTGAATACTTTTGCAAGCCACCGTATAACAAACTTGGCAATTAAAGGTGCTATTTAAACAGATGTAATTTTAGATGAGCAAAATCATACAAGGCATGACTCCAGACCATCTGCACAATCCTACACAACATTATATAAAATCTGTGTAACATGAAAAATGCACCACCTCGCCCGCTTGGCAAGCCAATAGAAAGCGTTGCTCAGAAGTCTTCACTAATCAGGGCCATTCAACGGCTGTTGGAGAACTGAGTTAAGCATTACGAGCCATGTAAATTGCATTTCTATGTTAAATTACAACAGTCATGTTTGATTTAACATTTTTTCACAGTGATAACATTGCTAAGTTTCAACAATTTCATGTTTATATGTGCCCCAAGTCCCTAAAAGTAAACCTGTCTAAGTGGAAGAAAGTGGGTGATGATTTCCGAGTGATGCTCAAGAAACTCTTTAGAAAAAACGTCCCAGGAAAGTGAACATAATGTGGAACACATTTGGAGCATGATGGAATAAGATCTAACTGGGTTATAATCCATGCCAGAGGATAAACTCATGCATGTATACTGCAAATGGTAAATGAGAGATAAGACAGTAATGTGATCTCATGCTGACAGAACATGCGGTGCGACATGTGTGATATGACAAATATAGGTTTTTCCTTCTGGTAAATCAGCAGCACCGCAGATACTGTCTCCTCTCATTAAGAAAGAGTGGGTTGAAGACTAAGAAGTATGCTAATGATGGTACATTTTCAGTAAAATGATTAGTACTCCCACATTGTAGTCTTTATTGCTCAAGGACACTTTAAGCAAACATATATCACACATATGATTTACTATGTGAATCTCCTCAGGCTAATACAAAAGTGCTCAAAAAGGAATGGGCAAAGCGATCCAGATCACAAATGCACAATGGAGCAATGAGTAATCACTGAGAATTTGCATTAATACAAGTTATAAACTCTGCTATTACAAATGTATACATTGAGCATATCTCATGCTGCAGAGACATTCATTAATGTGGTTTAGTCTAGTTTGAAGTTTAGACAATTGTAGCTGGAAATGGAGAATATCTTTGGAAAAGCCCCTTCAGGAGAAATAGCTGTATCTCCTGTAGAAAAGTATGTGTTAAATGCGAGATATAGTATTGCTTAACATGGCACTGGTTTAACTGACATTATATGTGTCACATTGCATTGTGCTATGTTGTATCATAGTGTGTTGTCATGTGTTATATGTTTTAATGTGTTGTGTTTTGTTGTATTGTGTTACATTTTGTTGTATTGTGTTACGTTGCGTTGCATTGTGTTTTGTTGCATTGCACTGCATTGTATTATGTTGTGTTATGTTATGTTATATCATGTTATGTTGTGCTTGTTGTGTTACGTCACGTTATGTTGTGTTATGTTTATTATGCTATGTTGTTTAATGTAATGTTGTGTTATGGTGTGGTGTGTTTTGTTATGCTATCTTTTATTTAATTGTGTTGTGTTATGTTATGTTATGTTATGTTATGTCATGTCATGTTATGTTGTGTCTAATGTTGTGTTATATTGTGTTGTGTTATGTCATTTTATGCTGTGTGTTATGCTATGTTGTATTGTGCTGTGTTATGTTACGTTATCTTGTATTTGATTGTGTGATGTTACTTTGTGCAGTGTGTTATGTTGTGTTATGCGTTATGTTATGTGTTAAGTTATGTGCTATGTTATGTGCTATGTTATGCTGCTTTGTGTTATGTTACTTTATGTTTTGTTATGTGCTATGTTGTGCTATTTTGTGTTGTGTTATGTTGTGTTATGTTATGTTATGTTATGTTATGTTATGTTATGTTATGTTATGTTATGTTATGTTATCGCCTGTTGTGTTATCTGTGTTGTACTCGGAATATGGAATATAAACAAAATTGCTCCCTTTGAAAAAAGTAACAGATGTTAGCTAATGTGTTCCTGCATCTACATTTGTGTGTCACCTGTCATCCACCTCTCCTCGATCCGTGTCATGAAACACACACAACATGCTAACACATATGTGACCACACTGGTAACATATGATGATGTATGTATGTAGGGCGCTGCGTGGGCTGGTGTGAGACAGCGACATAAATCATACTCTCTGGCTGGAGCTGACGGAGACCCAGTATTACTGCCATTAACTGGATATGGATCCCATTCATGACATCACAACACAAAAGTGGGTCACTTAGTGTAACCCCCCTACCATCGCACTAAAAGCTGGTCTCCACATTCTTTTCCAAGCCTGCACATCCTTATTACATGATGACATCTTTTTGTCCATTTTAGTTTTTAACCCTATATCACCGTTTGTATCATATTTCACAGCTTTTGGCAATACATAAATATGTTTATCTTCTTTGCTTAATTTCTGATTTCAAATCACTCTCTCTGTGGGGCTTTGAGTCAAAGTAAGCTGTTAGATAAAAAGTTGTCCAACTTTGCCTTGGCAATGATGATGATTAAAGAAAAATGTAAATGTCTCTCTCTCTCTCTCTCTCTCTCTCTCTCTCTCTCTCTCTTTCTCTCTCGCTCTCTCTCTCTCACCCTTCAGGCTAAAGGATGTCAGCCGAGCGGAGGAAGCTATAAAATTACTCTTTACATTCCAAAGCAGAAAAAAAAGACCACCAACAGTTTCAGCAGGATCCTCATTTTAATCAACGCAACAAGCCTGAGGGAAAGACGACTACACAGGCACAGTAGAAATCCCACACTGTCTATTGTTCTCTTAGCTGAACCAAATATCTGAAGATGAGAATGTCCTTGAAGAAAGAACCAGGACAGCCAATTCATTTCTACATCTGCAGCATCTCGAGACTGGCTTATTACACAATGCAGTAGCCATGTGTGCTGTATTTCCATATAATACTTTGTGTGGATGAATCCAGACACATAGAAAACACCTACAGGCACTATGGCTGCTGGTAATTCAAATATGTTTTGCTTACATTTTATGTCAGATAATGTCTTTATTTTGTATTGGTTTTAAGGGCTATAAATTGGTCATAACTAGTTAATTGTGTTGTGTTTTGACAGCATATCCACCCATGGCTGACAATTAAAAAAAAAAAAAAAAACTAAATGAAGAAGAAAATCATAGCCAATTTAAATGCTTTCATGCAGGTCACCAGAGCTCACTAAATACTTTGATGTTATGACAGTGGCGTCACCAAAGCCAACATATCTTTATCTACTGAAAACCAATGTGAAATGCTGTTGTGGAGTTCCATGGCAGAGGAACAGTGTTCATCCCTACAATACAGTCCTACAGTTTTAGAAATGCAACTGTTCCAGAAGCTCAGGGTGGAACAGCACCTTACTAAGACACTTTAAGTTGGCTTTCCCTTTTAATCTGGTTGAGTCTGGGTGTCCTGCCATCATAGAATGCTAAAAATACCTTATTTTTTCATAGTGATGTAGAATGCCAGTGATTTCCTTTCCAATTCGACACAAAGTAAACCTCTGGTACTGCACACACCAGTATAATACTGATTTATTTGAACAAAAGCTTAATAAAATGTCTTCTATAGTTTTGAGAATGTGCAAAAAACTCCCATTGTTGAACATCAACAAACAAATGTAAGCCCAGACAGATGTGAATGTCTATCACATGGTCAGTAATGGATACATGTCACCAATTGCTATACTCTCTCTCTGTACCTGGATAACGCCTGCCAGTGACAAAGGACTCAGTGACTGAAGTCTGTCAGCACCATTCTTCAGACGACCTCATCTCATTCTGTATTGTGATTAAATCTCAGACGCTTTCCAAGATTTGTGGTGTTACCACAGTACCTCACAGTCCTCCCACACATCACATACAGCGTCATTACTGTTCTAAGAACTGAATAAGCTCATCACGTGAGCTATCATTAAATTCAACGCTCTGTCAGAGGATCCTTACGCATTTATAGAGGCGTAGATTGCATATGACAAAGACAGGCAGAAGGAGAGGTAGTTCCTATCAGCCGGGTATCATGCAGACTAGGTCCTGGTTGTAAAATACACATTTAGTCCAAATTTGCAATTTTAGATGTCATTTTTTTAATATGAAAATTACAGTTCCAATCAACCTCTACTGAGAAAATTAACAACACACTGAGAGATGGTGTATTGCATGTTGTAGCTTAATAAAGTGAGTACAAGTTGTTGAGCTTTCATACAATGAACCTTAATTGTGCTCAAGAGTGTTTTATAAAGTATGCCTCACAGAAACTAAAAACTTTGGGAAAGTCAGTGGTATCTGTCCAACTGCCCGATAAGCAAGTGATGAGATCAAGTGCTCCCAATGGAAAACAGCCCTAACTACAACTTAAACGCAGATGTCCAGATGTGTAATCTAAGAGACATGAGTTCATCAGCTTTTTTTAAACTAGATAAATGTAATAAACGTAAAGAGTTTATTTTGAGGTGGATGTTTTGATGTGTTGCGTATTAGGTCAGGAAGTCAAGAAGAGATGCAGCGAAGAATCTACATTACAGATGATTAATGCTCACCTCTCACTGACAAGCTCCTCCATCACCGGCATCTGGCCTGCAGCGCTGACATTCATGTAACCATAAATGCAGAGAGTCCCTGCAGACACAAGATCACAATTTACAAATTAACATAATCATTTATATTATTACAGAGTGAACTTTTAATTACAAATACAAAAACGATTCAGGCCGCCAACAGACTCAGTAAATTACATTAACATACACTTGTTAAACCAAATCAGAATTATGCAAATGCAACAGTTTTCTTTGACATTTGAATTCCGCTGGCCAGCACTGTGAGTGGGCAATAATGTTGGATTTAGTTGAAGGTAGACATAAAATTGGTGACACAAGTTTTTAGACAGGCATAAATCGTGTAGTTACCTGTAGTGTAAATTAATTCACCTGACAGCAAGTCAAATTAAATTTATATGACCATAACAAAAGGTGGAATTAAATCTAAAAACTGCCTTTTCATATTATGTGTTACCCAGAGAGCAAGAATGATCCAAAGAAAAGAGTGAGAACAGCTCAAGCTCACAAGAGGGAGAGTTGGTGATTCCATTTGTATTGTTTAATCTGACCTGAGTTACAGCACATCTAATAATTCTAATTTCGTTAATTAAACAATAAACACATTCCTAAACTAGACACCTTCACACCCGCTGCAACACCCATCAACATGTCCATGTTCTGACCCATGACCACTTATTAGTCATTACTGCATTATGACATTAGCACTCAGTAGTAATTGGTTGGACCACAACCGTTGTCAACCTCAGCCCTCATTTCCATGTGAACCTATAACTTTTCATGACTGCACCTTGCATGGTTGTGGCGCTATCACGTTGACAATAATACCAGTTTCATGAGAGTGGATGGGAATTATTTACACTGTGTAGCAGTGATCTGCAACTTAAAATGAATGTGGACAAGGGACATAAAGTGGGGGACTAATTCCCCCTCTTCTACAGTACTTCATAACTCCCTAGTTCCAGCCCCCTGACTCTGACCATGCTCATCTTCTTCATTTTGATCAACTTGCACAGTTGACAAATATCTGTCCACAGACAGACAAATAAACACCTGGCAAAATACTCAAAATCTTTCCGTGGTCATCCCACTACAATATATGTCTCCAGGACCAAATTGACACATATTATGAACCATTTTGCCATGATGACACTCATGGAAACATTTTTGGACGATGCTGTTGTGGCTGTTAAATAGAGACAATGTCAGGTGGCCAGGGGAAAAAAAACTGTCATGGCACTCAACTGCTATAAACCTGGGTTTAAAAAATACAGTAATTATATTTCATTCATATTTTAAAACCAGAACAGTGTTATAATAATGCTTAGACAGTTGAGTGAAAGTAAAGGTGAATGAGGATAGAGAGTGAAGGTCGGTCTGTCAGAAAGTTCTGGGAAGATGCTTTAGCCTTATATCAGAACCAGTTCATTATGCGGACATTTACAATTGAAATATCTCTTAATAAATGGAGGGCAGACCTCACATAGATGTAGAGATAACATTTCATCTCATAAAGCATGAATAAAGAGTTATTTCTGTTATTAAATAAGCAACGCAGGAGGAAATTAATTATCCTGTTGAGGGAAAATACTTGTAAAATGACACAGAAACATAAAAGTGTTTGTTCTTGCATTATTTATTGGAAGTAAGCCCAGTTATGTGGCATCCAGAATAATTCTGGCATACATAATCTTCATGTTAACACTGATTTATATTACATTGTGGATTACTGTCCAACAGATGTCATGTGTTTAAGATGCTCAAGCCACACACACAAATACACATACAAACACACACACATCGGACTTATATACTTGGATTCAACTGGTTTATGGATGATATATTATTCTGGAGTATTTACAGCCATGAAATCAAACTGCTAGCATCCACTGAAGTTAACCTCCATTCAGTAACTGAGTGCAGTCATGCTTACATATTATGTGTTTTCATTACCTTGAGATAACAAAGGGTGCTTGTATATGAAGTTTTGTGTTTTCCTTGATTCCTTTAATCTCAAACTACTTCCAGTAAATAATAATTGAGTCACATGAAAATGCTATAGAAGCCATGTTCCCAAGGTTAAACTTGCTAATACGAAAAGATGACCAGAAGTTGCTGGAGGTAATGGGTTAAAGGTCAGCTGTACACACCATCTCAGCAAAATGACATATAAAAGTGTCCCCATGAATAATCGTCATGTAGTAGCCTATATATGTGCCTGTCAGGAGGATTTATCCTCGCATATACGTACTGTTTAGTCAGTATAAAGGATATGGCCTTCAAGTGATTACATAAGTGTACAGGTCTGTGCTGGTCAAACACAAACTCAAGCAAATCCAGCCAATGTATCAAACCAAACCAAAACAAGCATTCATCTCTGTATGTACTGATGCATATGGATTCAGAACTAGAAGCTTGCCTACACTCTTTTATCATAGAGGGTTAAGGTCTCATATTGACCTATTTTGATAAAGCAAATCACTGTGAAATATAATTAATCTATGGCATTGCATATTAAAATCCATCCAGACTCAGAGACAATATATTTTTTGTGTTCCATCGTTGGAATGTGAAAGCATTGTGTACGGTTTGATATAAACACATTTTCACTTATGTTATAATGTCTTCTGTGCCCATGAAACATGCTATAGAAATACACTTGCTTTGCTTTGATAAATGACTTTAAGAAACCATTTATATGGAGCATTTTAGTAACGTAAGTCTCGCACATACATAATCTGTTTGGCCCCATCTGGTACTCACTGATTAGACTGGATCTCAATTTCAAATTTGGCTCCCTAGACAACACATGATGCAGTAACCTCTGCAGACCCCATGGAGGATCTCCACAATACCACAATGAATCCATGATGGTGTCTTAATCATCTCCTCTGAATAATTAGGGCAGTTGTCTGTTTAGCAAGTGCCAAACTGAGCACATTCTGGTGTTTTAAAGGCCCTAAATTAGTCATATGTTGGCAAGTTGTGTGTGTTGGCAGGAGTGAATATAATCAACTACTTAACAAAACATTAACAAAATTACTCTTCTAAATACTCATCAGCGGGCGTAATTGTTATATTACTCAGTACATGATCTAACCGAGTCCAGCTCCATCAAAAGTTGCCTTCAACAACTCCTCATGATCAAAACAGCACTTTTTTTAAATTCAACACATGAAGAAAAAAGAATCAAGAGATCATGTCAAAGAGCAGAAAGATTATGTTTTGGAGGAACTTACCATCGTTCAACAGCTAGCTTAATGTCAGCCCTGCACCCAGTTGTCCTCCAAACCTTCTCACCAGCTGTATATGTTGTCTGTGCAAGCAGCTTATTCTAAACCAGAATTTGTAAGGAAGAGACCTGGAGTGGTTGTTGTAATTATGACAGTAGCAAGAGAAGAAGTAAGGTGAAGTAGAATAAAGAGTGACAATGAGTCGGAGAGATCAGGCTTAACGGATGGATCAAATACCCAGGGACTTTCACCCAAGAGACAGCTGTTTGTGTCTCATGTCTTATTTGAACTTGTTCAGCTGTTAAGATGTGTCGATATCTATCTGTTGTAAAATTGGTTGAGACTGTTAAGATGTGAAATTTTAACAACAAAAACGAAAACTCAAGCTGCTGCTACACTGTATTTTATTTTTCAAAAATTAAGTACTTTAAGATGCAACATTTTTAAAAAGCTATTTTATTTATTTTCACTATTCTATTTTTAAATGCAGCCATTCTTTTCCTTAAAGAGAGAAGAAAATGATACGTATTTACATTATTATATATCTGTATAATTAAATGTTAAAGTGAAACTCTCGCCAAAATGCAACCTAGGCTTTTTTTGGTGAATGTATATGAGTCAAACCTTCGTGTAAAACCATAATTACGACAAAAGAGGCACTTTTAAGATTGACCGTATTTTCGTTTCCGGCTCAAACTCATTTTCAATGGGAGTGCATGGGGCACTTTTATGCTAGCATCAAACATTTTTAAAACACTAAGAAGGCTTGAGACAACATGAAACTTTGCTCGTAGTATCACCAGGGTCTCTACACATGAACATGAGCATTGAGAACATTGTTTGTGTACACAGAGTTTACTAAAAAGAACGTTTTTGAACAACTGACTTTAGCAGTAGCTTGTTCCTCTAGCCACGTACACGAGGATCGACACGTCTGGGTAGAGTTTATGTGGTTTAGTTGAGCTATGTGTAGAGACCCTGGTGATACTACAAGCAAAGTTTCATGTTGTCTCGAGCCTTCTTAGTGTTTTAAAACATTTTGATGCTAGCGTAAAAGTGCCCGATGCACTCCCATTGAAAACGAAAATACGGTCAATCTTAAAAGTGCCTCTTTCATCGCAATTATGGTTTTACATGAAGGTTTGACTCATATACATTCACAAAAAAAGCCTAGGTTGCATTCGGCGAGAGTTTCACCTTAAGTGAATTAAGTAGGAAACCTAGACACAGCAGTTCAATGCCTAAACCTAACCAAGTTGTTTGATGTCTAAACCTAGAAAAGTAGTTTTAGTACCTAACCCTTATCAAGTGGTTTAAGTGCCTAAACCTAACCAAGAGGGTTTGATGCCATAACCCAAGTGTTTTTAATGCGTAACCCAACTAAGTAGTTTTGATGCCGAAACCTAAGCAGATTGTGTATGTGTTTTCTCATTGTCAGTCATCCTATTCAGTCATTTGGGTATGAGGAAGGGTCTCATCTACACAGCCAACCTCCTGGATTCAACCTCCAAGATATATGGATGATCAAAACCAGGTGATTTGTAGATGTATAGCTTTACCAATGGCAAGCGAGATAGACAAGATACAAAAATATTTCCCGGCTTTTAGCAGATGCTAGTTATGCCAAGCTAATATGTCAAACCCAGTCACTCCACTGAGTCACTCACTTCAAGTGAATTCTTCAATCCATCTCCTTGTTGGAAGGAAAACAAAAACAAATTTCCAAAATATAAATCAAGCATAATGCCAGCCAGCCTGCAGCCAGAAATGGCTAAAATGAGAGAATATCACATATTACATTGTGTAACTGCATTAACACGAGTTAGTAATATCTACCTTAAAGGTACAGAGATGCCAGTGTACAGTCTTACAGTTTACAGATGAATAGTGTGCTAAATGCACCAGTACTAGTTCATGTCACCGCATGAGCTGTTTTGCCTCACAAATTCCAACACACTCATTGATTTTGATAATGATTTTTGTTCTCATTTCTCATGCTGAACATGAACTCACATGGCCGCATACTGCACATACTGATGCAGATTTTCCCACCTCCTTCCTACATATGTACAATGCAGGTCATGGCACCAGTGTAACTGAGCATTCATTAATCCCGGACAGATTATTTTATCATCATAAGACTGATCGGCCACCAGTCTGAAGTCTCCTTGGCACTGTCTTGAGTTCGCAACGGGCCTGCAGACTCTGTTCTATAATAGACACAGTCGGGGAGGAGAGGCGAGATGAACGCATGACAGAGTTAATGGGCGAGGCCACTGAGAGGGTTTACTGGAGTCTGTCAGCTCTCATCTGGTCACAAAGAGAGCAGGAAAAGAGAAATACAGGGAAAACGATGACAGCGTGAGAAACCGATGGAGTAAAGTGAAAGACAGAGAAGGAAAAAGAAGAGATGCTGTGGAAGAACGAGTCAGGAGGAGGCAGACTATGATACAGCAAATTCTTTATCTCATGACAAATTTGGGGTTGACGAATGACGGCATAACAGTCGAGTTATAAAATAAGCTTATACGACTTTATTCTGTCCCTGCCACTGTAACATGCAAAAGCTTGGACCTTCACAGCATTATGGGTACATCCCAATAACAAGAGAAGCCATGGCAACAAGCAAAGGAGGCAGAGGAGCCAGAGAAGCCACACCGGTTTATAGCTGGCAGGCTGCTCGAGCAGTGGGCGGGACATCACAAGTGGACAGAAATATTCTGTTAAGAGGTTTATTCATGCAACATGAATGGGACTCTCAGCTGCAGGGTTTCCAAAGTGCATCACAACAGTTTAACATTGCAGTCCTGAAACATAGTGCTGCCAACAGCCCAGTTAATGTACATAAAAGTAAACACAGTACCTGATAATATGAGAAAGTGTTAAGGACTATGTTTACACCCAAGTGAAACGACTATTAGACCGAATTGAGTTCATAAAAGTCTGTTTACTCTGTGTCTCGGCCCCCCTGCAGTCATTACGAAGCAGCAGACAGAACATTCCTGACTGAGTCTCGTAAAATACTGAAGTTCAGCCACAAGCTGTCGCTCAGTTTTGGAGAGGTATGTGAATGGACTCATGGCGGGATGGTGGGACAGTCAAACTTTTTGAAAAGACTAAAAATTTGACCAATTACGAATGAAGTCTGGAAGAGAGGATCCAAGAGTATGTGTACACCATCAGGTTGTGTTCTGACTGCAAAGAGGTCACTCAATAGTTTTTCTAGTGGTTATGTTGCTTTTGTAATTATTCATATTCTTAATCACCGACAGTCACCCCTATGAAATCAGAAAAGCTGACTTTGAGCTAGAGTTTGTATAAGTTTTCATCTGTGTTGACAAGTAGTTCTGATGCTGTTGTCAGCCCATATTTACTGCCCGTTTCACTTACAATCTAATTTCACTGATCACTTGAAAACCTTGTATGTAATAGAAATATCTGACACCTTCAATATTATAATAATTTCATTTTGTAACATACTATTCCATGGGAAACTGAAGTCTGCATGAATATAATCCATCATCTTGGCTCTTAATTGTTCACAGATAAATGGCACTGGAAGAGTCAAGATGATTGGCTACTGCTATTCTCCCAAGGTTTTTTTTAGGGTTAGGGTTAACCCTGACTTGAAATTAGAGCTAAATGATGATTTTAAACCCCCCTGAGGCTTTGTAATATGTGATTTTAGGATATATAAATAAAATTAACTTCACCTGGCACGCCCTCTTTCAAGATGGCGGCTCATCCTTTCCAGTGACAGATGCTCATCTGTTTCAGATTTTTTAGAGTTTAAGCAACCTAATCTAGTTAAGCCAGCTGACTCTCAGCACAAAAACAATATATTTATAAAACTTTAATGATTTCTGAATTTTTTCAAAGTTATGAAAACTCCAAGAGTGAATTTTGAATCTGTGTAATGCTCAGTATTCTTTTTTTTTTAAATGTGTGTGAATACAGTCTTTTCTGGTCCCCAGTGTGTCATGTGTCCTGTAATATCAACACTGCTGCCACTTTGCCAAAACAGCCTCGCAGCCTGGCTCTGATCCTGGACTCTTAACTGACCTCTTGCAGGACCCAAAGTCTGAATGTTGTGAATGACTGACTCCCTGTAGGCGCCTGTGGTGCTACCACCATCATCACTAACATTATTCAGTTGGCAAGATACGACACAACCATTCTAATATTGTAATTCATGCTACAGACTGAATGGTGGTTAGCAAAATATAAGCATTTTACCCAAAGGTGATGGTGCTTAATAAAGCAATGGAACACCTGACTCCAGCTGGTCTTCCTGTTCTGCCAAAAAGAGGAACCAGTCGAATAAACACTAAGAGGTTAGAGCAAAAACCAAATCAGGAAGGATGGACATTGGTAATCATTTTTCCATTAGCTGCTTAGATGCAGAGAATGATCAGAGCAGGTAAGGACAGAGTTCTCTGTACATATAGAAGATGGAAGGGCTGTAAGTAACGATTAGCACCACCTCTGATCAACAAACCAAATCCGGACACCTCAGTCCTCTCCAATTTCCAACCAATCTCGACATGGCATTATTGAAGTGTTCCAGCCTGGTTTTAAACCCCTACACAGCACTGTGTCTGTACTTTTAAAGGTTTTAAATGATCTTTTTATTAACTGCTGACTCGGCAATTCCACCATTCTTATACTGTTAGATCTTACGGCTACATTTGACACAGTAGACCATAGGATCCTCATCTCTCACCTAGAGCAATGTGTTGGTATTAAAGGCACTGCTCTGGAATGGTTCAGGTCTTATCTGTCTGACAGAAGCTTTTCTCTCAACTTCGGTGACTCTGTCTTCCTCAGCTCCTCTCCCTTGCGGGGTCCCTCAGGGGTCTATTCTCGAACATATTATGTTTTCCCTCTACCTTCTGCCCCTGGAGTCCATCCTCAGAAAATATGGCATCTCATTTCATTGTTATGCAGATGACAGTCAAATGTATCTGTCTTTGAAACAGAAGGATGTAAACTCTTTCAAGTGTTGTTTGATTGTCTTACAGGCATCAAAGCTTTTCTACACTTCAATGAGAATAAAACTGAAGTCCTGTTTCTAGGACCTAGTGGTGCCCGTGATACCCCTCGTATGCCCTTGTGTTCCCTGGAACCATAAGTAAGACCTGCTGTGAACAATCTGGGTGTGATAATGGACAGTGATTTAAGCCAGACAAACAGATTAACTCAGTGGTAAAATCTAGCTTTTTCCATCTGAGGCTTTTATCTAAGATCAAGGCATTTTTATCATTCCATGACTTGCAAAGGGTTATACATGCTTTTATCTCTTCCCGGCTTGACTACTGTGATGCCCTTTATGTTACTGTTAGCCAGGCTTATTAAACTACCGCTGAACGTCTCCACTGTGTAGCGGGCTGCAGCTACTCCTCCCAGCTCCCGTTCTCACTACAGCTGTGCTAATGTCAAAAACACACGTTCAACGGTAGTTTAGTAATCCACGGTCAGGGTTCTCCCAGACGGTGGAATAACGGCGCTGCGCCGCTATACTGCTAGCTCAGCGCCGCTATACTCATTTTCAGTGTTAGCTGCTTTATAGCGGGTGTTTGTGGGCTGCCGCGTTCGTCTCCGTCCGTCCGTCCCCCGGCTGACAGTACTGTTGTGTAGGAATCGTGACGTTTTGGCACCGCAAGTTCCATGCAACACTAAATGTTTAAATCACAGCCCCACGTTGTCTACGCCTCCCTGTAATCCACTCACTCATTAGGCTACTCCGCTCAGTCCGTGACTAGCAGAGACAACCATGTTGCTGCTAATCAGTGTGCTTGCAGCAGCAGGGCATTATAATCCATTACTTGTGTTGTTGTTGTTGTTGTTGTGAATGTACGGCAGGCTGTAGCCAACGCTATATAGCGCAATTCACTACTTATGGGAAACGTTTCAAGAGCGACAGGCTTGCCTCCAAGCCGCACAGCACAGAAAAATGCGGAAGACGTAGCTGCTGCTGGAGCCAGGTCAAACCAACCAATAGAAACTCTTCTCTGATCCACCAGTTTAGGCCCCGCCCATCAAGTGCAGTTGGATTTGCAAGCAAAATTTCAGAATTTGCAAGCAAAGAGGACTGATTTGCAACCAAAACATTGTAACTCGCAAGCAAAGAGGACTGATTTGCAAGCAAAGGTTTTTAACTTGAAAGCAAAGAGGACTGATTTATAAGCAAAATGGTCGTATGTTTTTACTTACAAACATTAGTTTTGATTGAAGTTGAAGAAATATTTTCTCTCAAATTTTTTTTTTCAATTGCAACCTGTTCTGTTTCGATCTCAAAAATAAAAATTTTGATTGCCACTTAGTCTTTTTTGCTCTCAAATCTCTTTTTTGGCTTCAAATCTATTCTATTTGATTGAATAATAAAGGAACAAAATTCTCTCCATACGGGCTTCCCTCTCTCGCTTGCAGCTCGTCTTTTAGCTGGAACATGCAAGCAAGAGCACATCTTACCCATACTGGCCTCCTTTCAATGGCTCCCTGTACATTTTAAGATTGATTTTAAGATTTTAATGTTTGCCTATAAATCATTTAACGGGCTACCTCCGACCTATCTTACTGATCTTTTAAACCTTATGTAACATCAAGGTCACTCAGGTCTGCCGACCAGGTGATCTTGGTCGTCCCTAGGCCAAATCTGAAGCACAGGGGAGATCGTGCTTTTGAATCTGTGGCCCCCAAAATCTGAAACGAGCTGCATCTATATGTTAGGCTGGCCCCCACACTGCCTGTTTTTAAATTTCGTATTAAAACACATTTTTATTCCTTAGCTATTAATTCAGAGAGTGGCCCCTGCCTGTCCTTGTGTCTGTCTTAAATGGTCATTTTGTTTTTTTACCGTCCGAGCAATTTCAGTTTTATTGTACAGCACTTTGGTCAACTGCTGTTGTTTTAAAAATGTGCCTTTTACATCAATTTTGATTGATTGATTGATTGATTGATTGATTGATTGATTGATTATTGTCATTATAGATTAATCAGTTCATCATTAAGTCTGTGTCAAAATATTGAGAAAGAAAATAATCAATCTATCATCAAAATAGTTGGCAATTACTTTTTGATCAGCTAAGAAAAAAAAGCAAACTCAGGGTGAGTGAGCAGAAATAAGAGGGACAGACGGCAGACATCTCCAGACTGACTGACTGGAGCATCATGGGGGTGTTTGTTAAACTGTGTGGTAGAGCTGGTTCAGGTCTCCGAAGGTTCAGCCAAAGGTTTCCGTGAAGGTGGGGCTAATCTTCAAAACTAAGCTCTTATGTGCTGTCAGCACTGTGGCCCCCTGTAGGTAGTATACTGAGCACCAGAAAGAAAAAAGGAACTCTACTGTGTATGTTTGTGCAATAAACTGTGTATATATGGCTGTAATAACATCAGGGTGTTATCAAAATGCTGCTACATAGGGTTTAATGTTTGCTACAATGAAGACCACATTTTTTACATGCACTTTGCCTCCTTAAAGTAGCAGTATGTTAAACTAATTACTACTCCGTTCTATTCCTTCTTTCCGAAGGGAACTTGAACAGTGTAAGTTGCTTCGTTATAACAGTGTGCCACAAATGTGTATATACTGTAGGTACTCACAATGCACTGTATATATGGGTTTAATCAAAGTATCTATAAATATTTAATGCAACCCAGGGGGGACTGGGAGATTTGTGAGGCCCAAGGCGAAGTCTAAGGTGAGGCCTAAGGCGAAGTCAGGACTTGCAACTATTTTTGTTTTTTATTTTTTTTTGGGAGGCTGGGGGGTATCAGAGAATATTTTTAGTTTAGTTTTAGTTTATTTTAATTTCAATTTAATTTTAATTTAATTTTTTTTATTTTTTTTTTTCCCCCTCCCGCCATGGAGGCGCGAGTCCTCCATAGCGCGAGGCCCGAGGCGGTCGCCTTGTTTGCACCTCCCTCACGGCGGCCCTGATGCAACCATAATGTGATAGAAAAGCACATACTGTAACAACAGACTGGTGCACACATATGGTGCATATGGCAGACAGACAGACAAACATCCACCGACCATTATTCGCACTTATTCACTGGTCCCCTCTCTTCCTTGTCTGCTGTCATTACCAACTGATATGTTAGCACTAAGACAGCAAACCCCAGATTAGGTTGCATCAGAGAGAGACAAATAGACACAACAAAAGTCACTGAAAATGTCAGATACATACAAATCTATATTGCCAGTTAATTCAGTCGACCTTTAGCCTGCAGTGAGGTCAAACATTTGTCATCTTTATTTTGGTGAATAAAAAACAATCTATTTATTGACTCCAGTACAGAAAAACTAGTTAAGCTCCTTAACTTAATGTAAGGCTGCCTCTCATTTCTACCCAACTGCTGCTGCACAAACTAGAAAAGGCTGAGCTGAATCTCAGCCTTGGTGACATTTAATCACTTCAGAAAGACAGCAGATGGAAGCAGCAGAGATTTATTTATGGTTATTTTCACTGAACCAGGATTGGATAGCATAGCTAAATCATATCTATTGGATGATACACTCTGTTCTATCTCTTTAGTTCACATACACACTGGTGCCCTGCTCTTGTTACTAGGCAGCCCTGCTTAAAATGTACAGTAGATTTGATAAAATGTGGTTGAGGTAAAGCGAGAGGAAAGATGAGCTTCTAGGCCAGATCTGCTGTCCTTTGGAACAACGGGGCCATACCAGTTCAGATTGAATTTTCTGCATCTGGACCACCTTGATGAGGATCATTTTGTCCAACTATTTAAACTATTCATCCATCCATCCATTGTCTGTAACCGCTTTATCCCTTTTTTATGGGGTCACAGGGGTTTTTGCTGGAGCCAATCCCAGCTGTCTCAGGGTGAGGGCAGGGTACACCCTGGACAAGTCGCCAGCTCATCGCAGGGCGCTATTTAAACTACCAAGATGATATTTTGTATGCTTGTCTTGCTATATATTTCATGAATCATAGTTAAGCTGTTAAGATTTTAAATTTCCTCACTATCAAGATATAAAGTACAAAGTACAAACTGCATTTACATAATAATGTATGATAAAAAACGAACCGGTCTGAAGCATTAGGTCTGTTATCTACACAGGAACAAACACACTTCAGACGGAAGGACTGGAACTAATTAGCAGACTACGTAAAGACAGACCACACACACAAGCCTAGAAAGCACTCAGTGAGTGCTCCATGAAGGCTAATCAATCCTCTAGATTAATCTTTAAGATGATGATGATTTCATTTGATATATGTGAGCTTACACCTGTTCTCTTTGCTTTTAAGAAGCTGAGAAAATTGCAGGAAATAGTACAAAAAAAAGGTGTATGTGTACATAGAAGCTAATCACTTGGTCCAACACCCAAGTTTCTACCAGATATACTTAAGTGTATTTATATTGAAAATCACAAGTCTGTATCAGAGGACTTTATAATCCGTCCAACATTTGTCAATCTGTTCCTCAGAAGAATATCCTGAAAGAATTTTGCTGATGGGTTTTTCGAAACAAACACACAAGCAGACAAACAAACACACACAATCTAACACGGAACATCTCTGTTGGAGATAACTGCTGGGGGTAAATAAAAGACAAGACATCAAACAATCCTTTTGAAGACTTCCTGTAAATTTCTCAGATCACAGTAAGTTTGGCACAAAACAGGAAATGACCTGACCGAGAGACAGAGAGATCAAATGCCTTTCCAGGGAGACTTGTCATCCAGTCACGTTAGAATACCGAGGAGAGAGAAGCTCCTCTCTAATAAGGAGCTGTGGCTCAAGGTCTTCTCACAATCAGAGGGGAAAGTGGCTGAAAACTGCTACTAAATCAGTGGTCGGTGCCATTAAGATATTTTGGTTTTCTGTGAAATATGTTGAAAAAATTAAATAATACAGGAATCATGCCTTCTATTCTGAAAAATGAAAAGAATGTATGAAAGGTGGGCATTCTAAACCACTGATGCACCTCCAACATCCACCTGTCCATCATCATCCGTCCATCCATATCCCTCCTCTTCTTGTGTCAATCAGTTTTCAGTTATCCTCCTATTTTTATCCTCCAGGCAGCAAACTGCTGACCCGACCGCATCGTTTTACATTTCCACACATCAGCAGGAGGTCCTATAGATCTGATTCTTCAGAGTCAAGCAGCATGACCGTGACACAGCGCAGCTCTGGTACTTTCATGTGCAACGGGTGTCAAACTGCATTAATGAGACGAGTGAAATGACATTTAGGCCATGGAATTTTCTCCTTCCGCAACTTTTTTCTGCTCTCTAACGCTTTCATGCGTTTTTTTCAGCATTGTGCTTTAGGAAGATACATAACAGAACCAATGCCAAGAATTGATTATTTCATTATTAATTCATGTGGCAATATAGTGTATAATGTGTCAATGTCACACGGTTCATGTCTTTGAACTCGTCTGTTAGTCATAATTTTCTTTAGTTTAGAATATTTGACCTAAAACACATTCAGGGCCACATTTAAAGTTGTTAATTGGAAAATACAATTAAAGTGGGTGGAGTAACCTCCCCAGTCAGAGCAAAAAGGAGATTGACTTCAATAGGTCATCAAGTGCACACAAGTGGTTGAATTGTCCTTTTAATTTGTTTGTTTTCAAAGGAGTTTGGCTAAATGTTAAACCTGCATTGCACACACTCAACTTTACATGAGGAATGAATCACAGATGTACAAGGATTGACTAAATGGGACAACACACTGCTATAAAAATACATGAGAAGTTATGTTTGTAATGTCTGACTAAGTGTGAAAGGGCATTTATTCTGATAATATTACAAAATCGATGCATTTTAGCACTGAACGAACCCAAACACTGTTCTTCTGACCCCATTTAAGCTGTTAATACCAAACAAATGGATAATTAGTTAAAAGCAAACCAATAAAGATTCTGATTCTGCACATGCACAAACACACTACTCAGATTTAAATCATCTGCAATATTAGCCAGACGTACAGTATGAGTGAGCGTAGTGTGTGTTGGTAATGATCCAGCTGAGTGCTTTTGTCCCCACACCATCTGTTGCCAGTCTCCCCACTTAGAGGCCCATTAAGCCTCAGTACAGAGCACACTGTTGAGGGAGGCGACCTGAGCCGGCCCCTGTCAGGGGCCAAAGACCTGAATCAGGGCCTCTGACAGTGAGAACAGTCCACACACTGTGAACCTGAGAGCCCTCTGGACATGGAGAACACGCCTGAACTCATCAGCCAACTGTTTCAAACTATTCATTAAATAACGATTATGTTTTTCTATATTGTGTTACTTTGCTGTAATTTGAAACAATTGCTCTTAATCATTATGATCATGTGGATTATTGATTTTTGAGAAGAAACTTCAACACTTTTTTTTTGTTTTGCATTGCTTTGCTTCCACTATATTATTTCTAAGTCACAATGCTTTGGTTAGATGCCAATTAAACTGAATGCATTTTGCAGATATCATCCATACTTTATTTTCTTGACCACAAACTAAATACGTTCTCCATTCGAACACAGGCCATGTCCTTGGTACAGCTGCCATCATTTACATAAATCACTTAAAGTGTTTTGCGTTTTGCTGCATTCTGCTTCACGGATGCCAAAGAACCCCACTGACTTCCTGCGCAAGCAGTTTAGAAACATGCTGACCTGTTTCCCTACACTTTCTACCTTAACTGTGTAAACTGACCAAACATACACTGTATTACATGTAATTAAAGCTCAGCAGGTAAAGAGGCACATACACTGTCAGTGTAAGGTTCAAACATGTTTATTATCATCAATATGGCAACAAAGCTCCTTTACCCGAAGCAAAGTAATCATTTAACTCAAATAATGATTTGAATAATGAAGTTATTTTTGCGCATAAAACCCAAGTAAACTTTTATCAGAGTTGTCACATCATTAAGTGGATTAAGGTTCAGACAAATTATTAAATTTACAAACAAAATTAAATGTTGGGCGTTGTATCAGGAGTGAAACTGCAGAAATCCAAAACAATTGTTCTTGAACCTTCATATTGAGCTTAAAGGTTCCTTGGAAAAATAACTTCATTTAAAGGTCAAAACTCGTAGTCTTCATTAGCAAGAACTTGTGCTCATATTCCTCAAATGAGAAGTCAAATGCATCTTGAATTCAGTAGATGGGGTTTGCTCACACTCCGTTGATGTGAGGTTTAGTGAAAATGGTGGGAACAGCTTTTAAGTAGACCTTGATGTAAGATTAGTTTGTCAAATTATATGAGAAGCCCATTAATTCAGTTCGGTTTATGAATTAATATCTTCAAACAGGACTGCAGGGAAGGATCTGAAACCTTGAAATAATATATGATTCTTCTGCTCTGTTACACTAATTACCACTCATGGTTAGGGGGTAAATGTGTCTTCCTTGTTTAGGACGCGCTGATTTAAATCTTTCATTCACTCTTTCCACTCTGCTCCTGTGTACTGAGGGGCCCTCCACCCAGACCCTCATTACTCAGAACTTTTCCCTTCGCTGTGTTTTAAGTAGTGACAGAAATGACCCTTTAGACATCTGGACAGGCTCGCTCTTGAGTTTCCCTCCGAGTGCAGGCTGTCAGATGACTCTGTTTGGTTTTATTTGACAGCAGTAATCAAATTCGTCTGTCTGTTGGTGAGGCGCAATCCAGCTGCCAACACTGTGGATCTCCAGGCGGGGTGATACTTCACGGTGGAGAGAGTCCCGTGACTCGAGGTGGGCGAGAGGGAACTATCTGGCAGAGAGGACGCCGTTCTCTTGCGCCCACCTGGAGAGGATACACACTTCTGCACCTCTTGATGAATTTTTCAATTTCATTTAAATGCTAATTTGAGTTTGGCACTATTCTCTCTCAACAGCAAGATGGATGCCTCTCTTTTGGTTCCTGCATTGTATTTAGCCTCAGTGAGACCCTGTTTCTGTATGGTTCCTACACATTGAGGGCTCGGCTTATCCTGCAGTCAGAGTGTTACACCAAGTGTGCTAAACTGATAATAATGAACATCCTGCGGTCTCTGGGTCCACACGTAAACACTTTGCAGCTAAGATAGTACATTTTCTCTCTACAGATCAACCCTTCTGAGGCTTTTTGGCAATTTTCATTTGCATATTTCATCCAAACTGCTGTTCAAGGCTCATTAAGGCATCGATCTAAGACTTGGGATGATGCCGTAAATCATTCATGTGTGTCGTAATGGCGAAGATGGAAAATGAAAGGTACTAGAATTGCTTCATCCAGGTTGTATTCCCGCACCAACCAGTCGAGTTGCGGCCTACATCCATGTCTATCCAGGCGTAATCATGTGTATATATATATATATATATATATATATATATTTATTCAGTGTAAGGTATTAAATGCAGTTCTTGCCGTACTGGAAGTAGTGGAAAATACTCTCTTAACAGAGGAGTAAGGAGGACTGACATAGAGCTTCACCACATGCTGAAACAATAATCACTTGAAGGTCAGTCTCAGTCAAACGAATGAGCGTGCATTGGACATTCTTCAAATATAGTATAGATGTTGCAGCAAAAAAAAGTAAAAATTCTTAAACTTGGATGCTCCACACATATGTTTCACCCATCAGCAAAAGGTCTCTACTGTCAGCAAGGTGGACGCCCAAGATTAGTATGAACGATTCAGTATCCAACCAAATGTGAAATATGGTGACAATCTATCCTTCTTTTATAGAGATATTAGACATTTTATGATATTTGTCATAATTAGCACATTCAATCTTGAGTTTCTCTGACAACCAATATTCTGTCGATCCTTAAGTCTTAAGTGGATTTTTATGTCAAATTTGAAGAAATTCCCTCAGGGCTTTCCCAACATATCATGTTCACGAGAAAGGGTTGGAAGAACAATCTGAAAAACATTATGCTTCCCTCCACAGCTGTTGTCAGCTCTAGACATGAAATCAGAAGGAGTACAGGCAAGAAAACAAGTGGAGAAATAAACACAGACGATAAAAATTAAAGAAGGAAAAATATTTAAAAAGGGAAAAAAAAATAAGAAAGAAAGAAGAGGAAGAGACTGAAAGAAAGGAGCGTGGTGCATGGAGTTATTTGACTCTGTGTCTCACCACATTATTGATTCCTTATATCAGCTAATGCTGGATGGTATTTAATTCGCATTTGCCATGCTAAATGTCAGCTCAGGACCTCTGACTGAAAATAAAACCTATAAAAAACCTGATGAAGGTCCTACTGCTTCAAAGGGGAATTCACTCATAATTCTGTCATAATGTTTTGCTTTACAACTACATGGATCTTGTTCCTTTCCTCTGAGCTACGGTAACTTGATACTCACCAGTGTCATCGCTGAGATCTGCAGTTGTGGCGACACCACGTAATGCAGCTTTAGTCCCATCAAACAAGTCAAGCGGCCAGGTGACTTTCAGGCAAGTCACAAGTTTCAAACAAAGTAACTGCACTGTGCATGTGAGGAGAAACAAGGGAGTGCCCCTGACACGTCTGCTTGACTGTCCTTTGCACTGTGAAACCACATGTGCAGACACATGTTAATACAGTGTGTCAAAGATAAACCAGGAAGCTGCTACTGCAAAATCACATTGATGTTTCAGATGTATGAGAACAGGCAGTTATGGTCTTCATTTTCACTTCCTCATTAGGGATTTCATAAGTTGGAATGATCCCCACAAAGTTCTGCCTGTCTCTCGACATCCTGTTTCAGTGAGAAATGCATCAAAGTTGGCAGACAGGATCTCTCCTAGCGACTTCATATCTTGTACGTGTTCATTACTGCAGTAACTGATGAGTGCAATTGATCCTTCACTATTTGTATCACAGTACAGACTTGCTCTGCTCTTAATTAAAGTGACAATATGCATGTCAGATACGGGCTTGGTGGATTTATGTCTCAAAGTTGGTTTGTCCAGTGACAGACCACACAGCATATAGCGAGGTTTTACAGTCTAGATCTGGTAGTCAGACCGCAAATGTTTGTGGCCAAGCCTTAGTTAAGCCAACTCTGACTACAGCTGGCCCCGATTCTGACTCGATATCATATGCACCTGTGTTCTGGCTACCAGATCTGGACCACCATCTCAGGTTTATGCAAAAATAACCCCAAACACATGACACGCACAAAGGTAGCAGTACTGCTGATAACCAAAATCCAAGTAACAAGAATAATAAACTGGCAACAAAACGAGAGGCAAAGGAAAAGGCAAAAGAAAAACTAAAGACAAACCAGAGAGGAACAAAGGAACAAATAAGAAATGACCGGGGAATGGGCACAGGAGCGCAGAACACACATACACAAAAACAGACAAACCAGCAAAGAGGGAGGAAACAGCACCTCACCCCCACTAACGAGGGGGTGAGGTGAAGGTTGAGAGACACTAGGAACAGGGCAGTGCTAACAAGGCTGACGTCAGACAGGTATTGGGGAAAACCAGGCTTGGGAGGAACACAGGAGGGCAATAGAACATTAGGAACACGGGTGAGCAGGAAGTAGAAAGACACAACAAAAAAGTCTGAGGAAAAATACAGACAGCCCTATTGTATTAAATATGATTGACATTTGGTTTGATACTTGTCAGTATTTGAACATCAATCCATCTTTGTCACGTTTTAGTCCCATTTGGGGTAATGCCAATTTCAAACCAGAGAGTAGCGATCCAGAATTTTGAACATTGGCTGAAAAGGGATTAAGGAAAGTGCAAATATGTACAGAAAAGATGACGTATTTGATGACATCTGGAGACCTATTATATGTTTTGAGATGATGCTGATGTTGGTAACGTGCCACAGCAGGAGGAGGCTCTGAGAGAGTAGAATGTCAATGTGGTGTGACATAATGTCCTGAGAAACGCCCTTGAAATGCATTAATGTTATAACTGTTTTCAATATTTGTTTATTTAATTAAAGTGAGTGTGTGCATATATGTGTGTATATGTATGTGTATCTGTGTATATACTGTATACCATATCCAGTATCCTGTATACTGCTATCAGCATTATTATTTTTTTTTTATTATAATTTTATTTAATCATTTAAATATATGTATATAATAAAATAAAAATAGAGCAAAATATATATATATATACATATATATATACATATACATATATATATATATATATATATATATATATATATATGTATATATATATATATTATTTATATTTTTATTGTTTTAACACCTTTTTCTTATACTTATTTGGTTAGGGGAAGAGGGGATGGGAGGGAGAACAGGGAGAAAAGTTTGCTTTGTTGCATGTAATAGTGACTTGCTGTTTGAAGCGTTGACCAGCTTTGGAAGCGTTGGAAGCAGCACTCCCTTCATTTAAATTGGATAAGTAAGCGTGGCATGTGTGTGTGTGGATCTTTACAAGGTCATATTCATTAGAAAAGCTTTCAGTCTGTTTGGGAAGACAAAAGTACTCCCAGTAAATTAAACTTGTATGAATTGGAGTAAAAATAAAACTTGGATCCCAAATTAACAGAAGGGGAGGGGGTCTCCTTGTAGAAGCCACTATTCATCCTGTGGCTTTTTAACACATTCTTATCATATGTCCAAAGGGTAGCCCACACCAGATTTGAATTAAAAAAAATAATAAAACGGGGAGTTTTTACCATTTTATATACGATTAATTGATTAAGCAAAGCAGTAATCAGCAGGTTAATGAATGTAGAATGAAGAAAATAATCGCATGCTGCCCTCGGACAGATCTTATTCTTGAGGAAAGTAACCAACATAAATATGGTGTCAGTGCACAGACTAACACAACCAAAATGTCTGGAGGAGGAATAAAAGTCAGCTGGTACTTCATTTCAGTGTTGGTTTGAACTGAATGTCAAGACACTCAATAAAAAGCAATCTGGAGTGGTCCCTGCACTCTGGGTAGTCATCAAAAAGTAACCTTTCAGTACTGACTGACTATCCTATCTGCATATCAGTTTGTCTGTCTGTCTGTCTGTCTCTCTGTCTGTCTGTCTCTCTGTCTCTCTGTGTGTCTGTCTGTCTGTCTGTCTGTCTGTTCAGAGTCTGTGCATAAACAGGTACTTTCTGAGAGTTATGGGGCTGACTCGGGGAGATTTCAATAGCAAGAGCCATAAAAACCTTCTGGACTGTCCAAAGAGCAACTGAAGAGAAAGTGACTCACAACTGTATCAACTTGGTTGCTGAAGATAAACACGCATGCACACAAACACACACACACACACACACACACACACACACACACACACACACACACACACACAGTGAGTAATAGTAATATGTATGGCAAAAGAACCTCTCGTAAAAAAAAAATGCACCTTTAAATATCAGGCCCGATTTATAAACGTCTGAGAGCCTGCTGCCTAAAAGCAAAGTTGGTACAGAGTTTAACGAGGAACAGGGAAGAGGAGAGAAGCAGCAGATGGAGGACAAATGGGAAGAGTACAGATGATAATTTAATAGAGCACTCCTGAAGGTCTCCATTATGTGATAAGTCTCCTTGAGTTCAAATGGGAACACACAAAGTTTTAAACCCATTACACTTGTGTCAGTCACCCCGCATCGCCTCAGTTCCTTCTTCCCTGACAACACGACAGCTCCCTATTCTCTCAACAACAGAGCTCATAATGTGTCTGCAGGTGTCAGGCCTGTAGGGGCGCTACAGACAACATACTGCTGCTCCTCACATATCGACAATACCAAACCAACTCCAGCTCATACTCCCTGGAACCCTATTCACATTATAATATATCTAACCTCTAATCACTCTAGCTCAAATCACAGGCAAAAGCACCGTAAAATTAGAACATTTGAAACATAATTAATCTTCCTGTAAAAACACATCACTATTACTTGTTTGTAGGTTTGAGGGTTTCAAATAATGCTGAGAAATACAGCAGTGTCAGTCAGGTCACCACCTGCTAACACAGACACACAACCATATCTCTCTCACCTGTGAACAATGCAGCCTTTTGTTGTTGCATTATTTAACGTAAGCCATATTTTTACAACCTAACACCTCCAACAAGTTAATGAGCAGTGGCAGACTGCCCTGCTTCCTCTCGCTCAGGTTGTCCGGGGCAAAGTCCGAGGCCAGAGCTGCTTTCCCAAACCAAACCCTTTGTTATTCTGGAGCACACAGGCTTATACTGGCAAATACTTTAAGATGTATGAATACACAACAGACAGCCACCAGTTTTTATAACCAGAGTTTACTTCCAGTGCGGAAGTCATAAAAAGGACACTTAAGCCTTCAGTTTGACGGCAGTAAACTGGCAGAATCAGGCATCAGACTTCACCTCTGTGTTGGGTGGGTTTAGAATATTTAGGTGACATTGTTTAGCCTTGACTGGTGCATCGACACCTCTGACTGCCAACTGGCAAACAGCCTCTTCCCTTTTAGTGTGAATAACGTCTGGGCAAGACGCACAAACTGAGCGGGTGAAATATAATCCAATAAAAATCATGACACCAAGCAAATCAAACCAAACATCACATGAGAGCATTCTGAATATTCCACCTCTGTGGTTAAGGTTAAAATCACATTCATGGTTCAAAGTGACCCACTAACAACAACATCTGGCTAATTTCTGTCCCTTTTCCGATGTGATGCAATGACCGGGTGGAAGTTCCGGACATAGGTGCTTTAATAGTATTCCATCCCACTGCTCTAATGCAGCGCTCCAACATTGATCAGCTGAGTTTTGAAGAGAGACTAAAGTATAAGATATCAAAAAGTAACCACTGTTACATCGTCATTGGCCTCTGTGCTGCTTTCTACTGTTTTCCAGCACGTTCTTGTGTTGAGCGTGACTCACTGGAAAAAGATAACTTTTCCACTGACAATGGGGAATATAGTCAACTGTCTATCTACATGTTTACCCTGAATTAAAAAACCTCCCTTGACACGTTGAATTTTGGTGTAAAAAATAATAATCAGCATTTGACTCGGCCAGAAGCGTGCTGGCTTTTCAGTTCCTCCGAGTTGAACCTAAACAGTAAAATGAATTCTGCCTCCAGGGCAGCCTCCTCTGCCTCAGAGGAACTGTTTGTAAACTGAAATTCCAATAAAGACTTTATTAAAGTGGGCCGTTAAACATGACGTTAAGTCATCTACACAAAAAGAGGATCTGCAGAAACCTGGAGAATCAGCAGGGAGGACTCCACCAGTGCCAGCACATGTCTGCCGTCCCATTAACCTTAATGGTTGTTTCTGTTAAGTAGCATCGATATGAGCTTGTAACATGTAGGTCACAGACATGCCTGTACATCATTGTTGCAGCTCATTAATGACAGTGGGAACTGCTACCTGATGTGTGGTAAAACAGCCACAGATAAGGAACTGACAGCCTGACAGCAAAGATAATTCCTGCTGAGCAGATGATACACTTACAGTCATTATCCACAGAAACCAGGACCACTTTGGATGTGTGTGTGTGCATGTGTGTGTGTGTGTGTGTGTGTGTGTGTGTGTGTGTGTGTGTGTGTGTGTGTGTGTGTGTGTGGACCATATTTGGCTTTTTATACCTAATTCAAACAAATAAAAACGTGCCTACTAAAGTTTTTGAATTCATTGTTGTGATCGGGAAAGGTTCTTTGGAGGATTTCTTATTAAGGCTGATATGTGGTGGTCCGGCCCGGTAACACGCCAAAACAATAAAATAGACTCCTTGTCCACAATGTCCCTGTAGTGTTTGGCCTGGCCTACCCATAAAAACCACATGACCTCTTCCGTGGTAAATTTAACAACAACAAACATGCATAAAGGCACAAAAACTACTTGGTGAAGTTTACGAAAAAGATCATGGTTTCATTTAAATAACTACTTCCTGAAAGCAGTCACCACTTTGAACCTATGGATCTAATAAGGGAAATCAGAATGCAACATTGGAGGCTGAACCACATTAATGTTTATGGGAGCTGTTCGGTGGCGCATGAAGCCCAAAAAGTTTGACTTCCTGGGTGTAAAATGACTCTGATCTTCTGCACAGCTGCTGCGCTGTGGGGCCCACAGAGCATGTGCACTACAGACTTCCACTGAGCACCGCTAACTTTAACTGGAATACAAACATTTTAAAGATGCTGCTCCTCCAGACTATCCTATTGTTCTTGATCAAGTTCTGATAGTGAAATCATCCCTTTGGGCTTCAGTGCAGCTCATTTTGTAATGACACAGTTTGGACACTAATTCAAATTGACTTGGAAGCCTTGCCTTGGGAACCAAAGCTCAAGTTCAGTTCAAGTTCAAGGACAATTTCACAGTTCTTCCACCTTAAATTGATAAAATACAATAAAATGAAAAAAAAATATCGTAAATGATATAATTGTTAATTTATGCTTTGTGTGTGTGTGTGTGTGCATTCCCATGCATGGCAAATGCTTTATTTATAATGTGACAGCAGATATGCAATCATAAAGTAATCAGGTTCATGAATCAGATGTGTAGTGTGTGTGTGCACATACAGATTGTGTAGAGTGTGTCTGTATGCATGGAGGTTTGTCTACATTCAAGTGTGTGTGTGTGTGTGTGTGTGTGTGTGTGTGTGTGTGTGTGTGTGTGTGTGTGTGTGTGTGTGCGTGCATGCGTGTGTGTGTCTGTGTGTGCGCGCGTGTGCGTGCCTTTTTATGGTGGTGACATAGTCCTGGTAAGGTTAGACAAGTGAGTCCTGGCACGGCGGCACCACACAATTGTTATCCTGACTGAACCTCAGAGTCCACAGCAGCCGTGTGTCACAATGATATAAATCATCTATCTACAAAGCACCTATCTGTAAACTACCAGATTAGATACTTTATTCTGCTGAGAGCTGGAAACTTGGGGCAATAAAAAGGTAAAAAATGTTCTGCGGCTGTCCTCAGCCCTGCCAGGAAAGCTTTATTTAGAAAGAACAAACTGCAGGAAGCGAATAGTGTCAGACTGAGTCGGACGGCCACAACTGGTCATGATGGTCATGTGATGAGTTGATCATCAACCGAGAACATACCCTTGACCTCCCAGCAGCCCTGATAGCTTCAAGACAACCAGCAGAGATAATCTTACAGGTGTCTTTTCACAACGAGATTTCCAGCTCTTCAATTGATGGAGGCCTACTTTAACAAGATGAAACTTTAAACCCAACTATACAGAGTTTCAAATCATCTAAAGATGCTTAAATATTTAGTTTTTTAAATGTTCAGCTAGTTCTGAACAATGTTAATCAAACAGCAGCATCAAAATTTGACCCCTAACCCTAACTTGTAGTGGCAGACCTACAAGGTATTACCCGACTCTACCATTCCCCTCAGCTCTTTGGAGAAATTCAGCGTCTTTACTGCCCAAGCTTGGTTAAAGCTGCAACAATTAGTTGATTTTTCAATCAGACAATCAAAATAAAATTAATAGCCGACTATTTTGATGGTCAATTTGCTGGTTTTAGCTTCTTAGATGTGAGGATTGCAGGATTTTTCAATCTTTGGGTTTGCAATTTTGAAGACATTACCCGTGAAAAAACCATCAGCAGACTATTTGAACATTTTAAAATATCATTAGTTGAAGTCTTGCTTATTGTGAACAAAAGACAATTATTTTAGCTAGAAAAACAACTCAGAAGGGATGCTAGCGTTGCTCTGTGCCTGCTGGATGTATAGGCAACTGTTTGCTAACTAGTTCAACCTGTCAAGTTCATCAGTGTTTAACGATAATATAAATAAAATAAATCTGATGGCTATGAATGGAACACTTCATAGCCGCATTGGTCCATTTTGACCACAAGGAGGCAACAATATCTCGGAAGCAAGCTCATAAACACAGCCATGGTTTGCAAGTCCAATACTAACTTTTCTTTTAGCTCTGGTGTGGTCTCCACCATCTTATGAAAAAAACATGTTTTTAGCCTCTGGGTGTCCCACTTCCTGCACCAGTTAGTCGCAAACTGTCTGCTGCTTGGTGGGCTCGTTAGCTAGAGCTGAATGTGAGCTATTAATTCCCTGTGGTTAGTCAAAGTGATGGAACCCTTTGACATTAACCTACATATCATCTGATTTATTGTTTATTTAGAACCATTGATGAATGGAGCTTTGTCATGTCCTTGATTACCCTGCACCATAAAAAAACACACAACCAGCTACTGTTTGGTCTTCAACATCATAAATCAGAGCTTATAGATTTCCACATTGAGACTGCAGGTCATTATTTTCTGTCCACTGCAGAAATTGACAACTGATCCAGGAATGTGTGCTGTGACATTGCCGTGGAAAATATATTTAAATTGCTGCTTTAGAGACAAAAATGTCAGCGTATTGTTTTTGTTTCCTTACTTTGTTCTTACTTTGTTTTAGAACCTTCTTTACCTAATTAAATACATGTTTACATGTTAATGTGTGGCCCTGGTCAAACAGGCCAGTTAGCCATAAACTGAACCAGCTGAGATGTTTGTAGGAAGGAACAGTCTTCAAAGTAGACCAGTCAACACAGTAGGGGCCCGCTAAAAATAGGATCCATTACATCAGCTCATCACGGGCTGGGCTGGCAAGGCTGACTCATTCCAGCGGGTCGGTAATGAGACACGACTCATTGGGCTTCGAACCAAACGCACACTCAGCAAAGACAAAAAGCTTAGACATAAAGATGCAGGTCTACCTACAGATACCTGTTTTATCAGTCTTCGTTTCGGATTCCCTGGCCCCACATGCCGAGGTTTACCCGCACCAGTGAGATTGTTCCTCCAGAGCAGCTCTGCCTCCGGGGGGAACGTTTGCATAACTAAACTCCGTCCTGCACACTTAAAGTAAATATCTCCCTCGGATGCTCTCACACTGTTATGTTCAACACATTCCAGGACTTCAGCGATGATGAAACACTGTAATTTATCTCATCATTACAGACACCCTAAACTTGCTTTTGTCTATTTAAACTCCATTTGTCAATTACCTACATTTGCAAGAATTACAACAGCCAGAGAGCATATGTCCATTTGTCGCCTTCTGTTTTACAAGGAGGTGAAGAGATCAGGTTCAATACTGACCAAATGAGGAAGAGGTTTGTTCCCCAATTCAAAACATGGACGGACACAGGGACAACTTACCTAAATAATAAAAAGATAAAATATTACATTTTATTACTCATGGAGCAAAGAAACCTTTGAGGGTTTCAGGGAAATAGACACCATTTGCATTATGAATAACTGTGACGCTGTACGCTAATTAATTATGGGCTCAATTTGGGTGAGTTGGCCCTTTGAGGCATCAAGTGGTGAGGGCTGTGGCTCAGGGGCAGAGCCAGCGTCGTGCCCAAGTGTCCTTGGGCAAGACACTGAACCCCAAACTGCTCCTGATGTGCTGGTCGGCACCTTGCATGGCAGCCACCACCATCAGTGTATGTATGTACGAATTACTGTAAGTCGATTTAGACAAAAGCATCCGCTAAATGTAAATCTTTTGTAGCATAAAAAACCTATCATGCAGATATCTCAAATACAAACAGCAGCTCCGACATCTCAAGAACACAAGAACCTGTTCACTCTTCCATTTCAGGGTATTTGGGGACTTAATCAAAGATCTCTGTCAGTATTTGTTTAGTCACAGATCTGACAAATTGGATGTATCGGTATCACTTAAATGCCAACTGCTATGGAACGCTCCTGGTTCCTACTAACTGCTGATAGTAAAATATAAAACCATCCACAGTGTTTGCCAACAATCCAAGAGTTTCCCGGGACTGTTACTTGGGAAACGATTATGGCGATTTACATTGCTTGACAAAACTAGCCTGAGTAACAAAGCATCACAATAATTCACACTCTAGCTGCATTTCCAAAGCTGCACAAGCATTAGCCAAGTGGGCTTAGTGACGGCCTGTGTCCACAGTCTCAAGAGCGATGAGATTAAGTGTTTGTGTGCTGAGAGAAAAAACCATGCACATGTTTCTTGCTTCAACAATATCTTGACAACCGCCGCTGTATGGACACTAACCCTCTGCGGTTTGTTTTTTATTTGACATTGGGACATCAGAGCGAGGAGGATGTGGGTGGGTGACATGATCCATGAATACTATCGCCTAGGCCAGGAAAAAAGAAAAAAGAGCGATGGAGGCGTCACCAGACCCTTTTTGAACGTCTTTCAACGTGATGCGCAAAATAAGCGATGCACTCAGAAAAACTGCCACAGTTACTCAATCCTTAGTGGGAACAATTTTAAAAAGACACTGGTGCTCAGAAAAAAAAACACTATGTGGACATCAGGCCCTAAGAATAATAGTATTTGTAGCAGTCACTCGATAAAGTCACTAACCTCATCATCAATGAATGATAAGCCGTACCAATCGCCCTAAGCAAAATGCTTTTCACACTGCACTGAGCCCCAGGCTTAGGAGAGCCATGGGCTAAGACGACGTAAGTGAAAGGCAAAACAGTCACACAACATTATAAAATGTTTGCATTAGCTACAAGTTCCAATGTGGACTGACTACAGATATCACGGGGACTAGGGGTGAGTTGGAAAAAGTATTTTACCAATTAAAGGAAACAAGGTTAAACGATAAAACAAAGTCAAATTAAACAATGACAAAAGAATATTAATCAATAAAGACAAACAATATGATTACAAAGAGAGGTCGAGCATAATCTAACAGCAGCTGATTACTGAGTGTCTTACTGAGACTGTATCACAGCTGGCTTCAACATGTTTCATTGTCTTGTTTATGTGTGTGTTTCACAGAGCAGCCCGTCTCTTTTTGGTCGCTTGGTTGTGGACAGCCAATGCAAAGAGACTCACTGAGTGATCCACAGGACAAAATATGGCATTTCTGATATTTTCAGGCAATAAAATCCTATTTTTATGCTCATGTCTCATCACTGACTTGACTTTTATGTGCTCAGAGCAGAGCAGGATGACGGCTGGCAGATGTTGTTAGTGTCACTCACACTGAGAGCAGTGAGTGAGGAAATGACATCTGTCTGTAGCATGCCTCTGTTTTTTTGGAAGGAAAAACCTTGAAAACATCCTAGTACAACCTAAATCAAACAGGATATAAATGCATCACAGGCTATGAATCTGCATTTCCCACTCATAATCTATATATATATATATACACACATATATATATATATATATATATACACATTATATACATCTATATATATATATATATATATATATATATATATATATATATATATATAATATATATATATATATATATATATATAACATGATGGGTAAGGTCTGTAATTATTTTACAAAATGTTCCTGCCTTCTGCTGTTCAGGGCCCAATTTCATGAAACTTCTTGTTTATTGTTCAAGGTATAGTCAATAAATTATAACCTCTTTTATTTTGTTATGCAAAACATTCCTTTTAACAGACCTTCAGCTTCTACAACCGGTGTCTAAAGTCAAGAGGCGAGCTAAAACAAGGTTTCAATTTCCGGGCATAACTAAGTATATCCTCCATTTGTCACATTATCTTTATCAACATACAAATACAATGTTCAACAACACCCAATCAATATGTCAAAGTCCATGTGGATTTACAAGAGTGTTATTGTGTGATGGATCACACTTCACATCACTTTTTCCTCAAAGCACCCAACTGGTATTTTTATCTGCTCATTTATAATTACTGTTGATGATTACATTATTTATCTTTAAACTCGGTTGAGAGCTTGTTGAGGCTGCGCGAGCTGGTTAAATCAGAGACACTGATTAGAGCTGCACGGATTAATCAATCGATTTGATGTCAACTTTTAAATTAATCACCAATTATTTTGATAACTGAATCATCATTTAACTATTCTTTTCAAAAAGGCAAATTTTTTTCTGCTTCTTGATGTGAATATTTTTCTGTTTTTTGTGGGTTGTAAGGAAAACAAGACATTTCAGGACGTCGTCTCAGGCTTTTGGGGAAACACTGATCAACATTTTTCACTATTTTCCGATTAAACAAAATATCAATTAATCGTACAAATAATGGACAGATTAATCAATGATGAACGTAAATGTTAGGTGTAGCCCTAACAAAGATATGGGGTGATTCATTGATTTGATAACTTAGTTCCATATCTGTGGGTCCATTTCACATGATTTCTTCA
The DNA here is from genome assembly GCA_963678695.2 of Diplodus puntazzo. Classification (NCBI taxonomy): domain Eukaryota; kingdom Metazoa; phylum Chordata; class Actinopteri; order Spariformes; family Sparidae; genus Diplodus; species Diplodus puntazzo. The sequence goes on along the minus strand of OZ023158.1, from coordinate 5,676,907 downwards.
TGTTTTTGTCTGTGAAAACAAACAAAAAAACATGAAAAAAAAACAAGAAACATTTCCTATTGTTGCTGTGTTATTTGCTATGGCCTCTGCTGTGGCTGAACACATGTAGTTTCAGGTTTGAATCAGTCTCTTTGCGTTGTGTGGCTATCTGAGCTGTTGTGTTATTTGTGTAATGTTATGTACCTGTTTGACGATTCACCTATACGATAAAAAAGCAAATCTGGATTTTAAGAGCCTAAATTGGCTTCGTACTTCCAGGACTGTACGACTGAGGACAGATTTCTTCTTCTTTGGTTTTCAACATTGATGCCTTGTTAAGGGTGTCTTCTAATGGCATCTGTATGAAAAAAATAAACGTTAAGATAAAATTCCTCCAAAATGCTGCAAGAGGTTTAAAACTCCAGAGGGGGCAATTCTGTTATCTCTGCTAGAACTAATCTCATGACACTGAGGTGAAATGTGCCCAGATTTATATAATTTACTAAGCATTTAAAAGAAATAGCTCAGTAGATGGTCATTGATGAGACAGAAATGTAAATTACATCCTACATGTTGTAATTGTAATGTTCTCTATAACATCTATATCCTATAAATGGATTCATTACAGCAGCTTAAACGTCAGGATGAAATAAAGGTCACAGCAGAGGACACAACTGATTCCCTTTTTATATTTACTAGAAAGTGGTTTGCAGCAACAGAGGCACTCGAGGAACACTTCAGATTTATTCTGCCGGACACTTGAACAGCGACGTACGTGTTCAGCAGGTGAAACATGATTGAACTTGTCACATGAACATCTCTTCAGCTAAAGCTCGCTAGACTGAAAAAGGAGAAGAGACTAAAGGTCCATTTATGTCGACATTCTTCTTTCAAACTCTGTGCCTCCCAAAAGGTCACATTTCCTGAAATTGACTCATTTGTTTTCCAAATTATACAAATTGTAGTTGATTATACTTGATTGGCTTTTGTGACACCCTGCAGTGTTATATACTTCACCCAGTCGGATACAGTACATTCATTTGGTTACATAAGAACAGTTGGATGAGATGATGAAAGTTTGTTTAATTTGACAGCTCCTTATTCAAGTGAACGCAGCATATTGAGCATTTCCAGCTGCTCTTTCGGTTGTTAACATAGCTTATATAATGAAACATGCATTTCAGTTTCACTACAACTTAAACCGTTGACTTATGAGCGTCAGTCGAGGCAGCGCTCAGTCTTATGTGTCCAGACAAGAAGTTTTACTGCCTCTTGCATGCTTTGAAAACAAGTCATGCTCTTAACAAAATCATAAATAAACAGTTATAAATCCATGTGGTACTTGATGGGGCTCCTCACTGAGGGGATAATAAACACTAATTTTAGAAAGCATCCACAGGATCAAAATAACAGAGGAGGTCGCCTCCTTTCACTCTCTCGCCAGAGACGATTAGAATTTTTATAAGACAAACAAAATGGCTCACGTTTTATTATTTATAACCAAACAGGCTCTCGGGTCACAGATATCCCACTATTAAATCAGAGGACTAATTCACCAGATAGTTGCTAATATTTTAGCAGAAGACAGCTAGCTCTCCTGGGGAGCAGTGTGTGATGGGAACCATGTCCTCTTTAATCATCTCCTATTGGAGCTCCTCTAAAAATAAGCCCTCCCGCGCTGCGCTTCAGTCCGCTTCATGTCCAGCTGGATGGAGACGAGACACAGTGGGGAAACAAAACCGGCTGGTCAGAGGAAGAATATCTATCAACATTGAAAAAAACTATAACTACAAATCTACATTGATAAATAATTTGGTGCAATTGGATTGGAGGAGAATCTGAGCATCAGTCCAGACTTTGAGAGCTGAACAGAACCAAACAATGTGCCAGCAAACTGACGTGTTTTGTTTAGGGTTATGTTCTCACACTGAGCAAACTGTAACACAGTTCTTTAGTTAAACTTCAGTGTAATCACTTTGACTGGATCTCCAAAGATCATAAATTGTGTTAAACAATGTCTTCTTGCAACAGAGAAACAGTTTTTTTCAGTATTAACATAAGAAATGTTGATATGAAAAAATGAAAAATGCACTTTACTTCAAGTATAAATGCTCAGCTCTTATTTGTGAGCATATCTGGTGTTCAGGTCTGCATGATACATTGGTGAAACCATTGACTGTATAAAATAGTGGACAGGGCTAGCTTGTATCACCCAGGCTCAATGTCAGTGATACCAGCCATCTCCATCTTGGCAGTGCCTACAGTGCAAACTCCCAGCTTATCAACAGAGTGCAAAGAGCTGGAGCACGGGTGGAGCTAGCTACAAAGCTGGCTAAGGCAAACAAGCGATTAGTCTTCACAAACAAAGAAGAGCACATTTCATCTCACGTCATTCGTGTTTTTTCAAATTACTTGAATGTGGGGGGCGGCTGTAGCTCAGTGGGTAGAGCTGGTAATCAGTGATCAGAGGATCGCTGGTTCGAATCCCGGCTCCCCGGGGCGGGACGGAGCTACATGTCGAAGTATCCTTGAGCAAGACACTGAACCCCAAAGTTGCTCCTGATGTGCAGTTGGCACCCTGTGAGGCAGCCACTGCCATCAGTAAGGGTCCTGCAATGAGCTGGCGACTCGTTCAGGGTGAACCCTGGCCTACGCCCATTGTGTAAACTGGATTTGGCCCCTAGATCATGGCTGGCTGTCACTCAGCGGCAAGTGGCAACAGCTCTAATTATGCATAGCTTTAAGCCTTAATATAATCATAATAATATAAATATATATGAGACTGTGTTGTTTTCAAAGGTAGATTAGGCCAAATTCAGTGACAGTGACAAGTACAAAACTCAGACAATACAGAAAAAGTCTGAAGATAAACAAAGTCAGTCGGATTCATCCTCTTGGCAACATGAGTGTCTATACCAAGTTTCATATTAGACCACAGTGGTGTGCAAACCAACCAGTCAACACTGCTGATATGCAGATATCCAGGTATATTATATGAGTTAAAACCTGTTACAAAATATTAAAAATGCCTGTCCTTGTGTTCTTTCCTGCTGGGCTGTGAAAGAACGCAGAATATTTTGGAATTTCACTTCATCTGACTGCTGCACTCCTTGTAACTGAGAGTACATAAAACTAAAGATATGCTGTGATTTCCAGGCAATTTGTTTTTTTCATGGACTCAGGTCCCGAGGTCTTACTGGTGCCTTTTCAGCCTGTGGTTATTGACTGCTGAGACAGCCCTGCCAGGATAAACTGATGACTTCTCACCCACCTCACAACCTAAAGTAAATACTTGGGCAGTTTGCAGACGGCCGTTCGCTGACTGATGATCAGGTGTCAGGACCATGTTTTGCTCTCTCTCTGTCTCCCTGCAGCTTCCCGCAGAGCTGAGAGACAAGCTCCCCTCAGGCTAACTTTCTCCTCCAACTGATTCGACTTCTCTAAAATGCCCCTCTCTTTCCATGTGAGTGCAGAGCGGGGTTTTCTGTGGGTGGTTACTGTCCACCCCCCTGTCAGATGGAGCGGAAGCCCAGCCGGTGCATCCAGGCAAATGGATGGCCCTTCCAGGCAAAGTGCACTGATCCTGCACACAACTAGGACACCAAGCAACTCTTCTCTCTCCATCACGTTTTCCTTTCAGCTCTTAACCTTTGCTCTCATCTGCCCACTGACTACTTTTTTTTCTTTTTGCCAACATCTAACCGTAAAGGTTTCCCCTTTTCTCTGACCTCTCCTGTTTCCCCTTTTTTACCTCTACTCCCTCTACTTCCCCTCCAGTGTGCATGAGTACTCATTTCAAGCTGAAGTGAACCAGATTACCAAAGATTTATAGACAGATAAAAAAAAAGAGGCAATGATAAAGCAGGTTTAATGACAATAAAGTCGTCCTCTTGTTGATTACATAAGTTGCTCAACCTTTTTTGCTTCTCATTTTAATATTTTTAAAGGTTAAAGTATTCAGTAGGGATGCACGGTATATATCGGACTGATAAATGATCAGCCCCATATGGGAAATTGACATTATCGGTTATTGGCAGATAAAGAAATTATAGCCAACAATTCTAGCTGATATTACCATAAAATCTTATCACTGCTATCGAATATAAAGTAAACCATCTTTGCTCACTACACTTAGCCTGTTTTGCACTCAGGTGTGCTGAGAGTCAGGTAATTATCAGTTACCGTATCGGTTGAGCAAAATCCATATCGCGCATCCCCAGAATTCAGCCAAAAACAAAAAATGTAATATTAGTCAGAAAAGTTAACTAAAACATCTGTGCAGAAAATAAATGAGATTTTGGAGAAAGCAGGGTGATATGGCTGTAAAATAAAATACTTCTAAACTTTTTACGCTACATCACAGTACACAATATATATCTGAATATTTTGAGATCTCTGCAAAATACCCTCCTCAAATATCACAATATTTTTGACTAAATTACTCTATATCAATATTGAGACTACCTTATAGGGATGACTATTGATACTTTCTCAAAATATGAACACAATGATATTTTGGATAAATCATCACTGATGTGGGTATAATGAGGGTAAAGAACAGGTAGTGCAGTCCGGTAAGTTCATAAAATAACTTCATTTTACAGTAATGCTGTCTTTCAAACCAGAAAAAGAAGCCTGTTCTCACTCCCAGCAAATTAAAGTTTGAAGATGTAGTTCCCCTCGAGCATCGTTTGTTGGAGATCTGAAGAGACGGAGAAGTGAGAGCTGAGGTGTGATTGGTGTTGCTGGATGTGCCGAGCAGGGTTCATCTCCTGAGTGTGATTGATTTGTTTAAAGTAATGTTGTGTAAGAAAGTTAATGTACGAAAATGACACAACATATGTTATGTAAGCGATGTAATTGTATCGTTTACATAACACAAAGTCACTTGATGGAATGACCTTTTCCTCGTCCTAGCCAAATCACTTTTGTGCCTAAACAACGACAACCTGGCAATGTTACTGACAGTCAAATAGCCATATGTCATATTTGTTTGTCAGCAAGCTTTATTTTGAAAGTCTAACCAGAAGTTTCATATGCATTATTGCTGACGTGAGCGCAGAGCCCCTCACATTCTTAACCGACACTGGCGGGTCGGTTAAGTTGGGATAACGTGTTGTTAAAAAGTTAGCTGGATTGTTGTCATCTGCAAGGAAAATAAAACAAGTCTGGTGGAGGGAGACTGCAGTGTGCAGGTATTCTTTATCTTTTTGTTAAGAGTATTATTACATCGGTCACTTTTGTTACATTTTGGTGCCTTGATCATTTTAAATGTCTCAAAATGTATATCATAAATTCTTTGCTGGCCTTTGGTTAAAGTTTCAGAGCCACACCAGGGTTGTTCTGTATGTTTGGAGCCAACAAAATGCTTCACAAAGAGGTAGCTTAAAAAAACACAGAATGAAGCAAACAAGCCAGATCAGACTAACATCCCTGTGATAATATCAGTCCCTCTTTGCCTGCTCTGTTTGAAAGTACTTCTCTCCTCTTTCTGCCTTCCTCTCCAACCTCCTTCACACAGACACAGAAAAGCAAACACTTGGAAAGGGTTTCTGTTCAGCGGGGCCAGAACAGTTGGAGGGTACTGATGAAGAATGAAGCCAGGTGGCACAGGAATGAGCCTCTGCGCACCGCGCCAGTCTGCCCCGCCAGCCTCGCCAGCCAGGAGTTTGGCAGATATTCTGTATGTGTACAGCTAGATGAGTTTGTATCTGTAAGTCCCTGCAGTGGCAGCTGCAGAAGGAGTTCCCCCTCAACACAAGTCCTGCACAGCTCCGGCTTAAACATCCACACAAGGGAGGAATTTCAATGTTCACCATTGACCTGTATCAAGTGATGTGCCTGGATTAGGGCCCCATAAAATCTGTTTTATTTTTTTCCAAATTCCGTTTTTTTCCGTTTTAATTTTTTGGGCTTTCCGTTTTTTCTGTTATAATTTTTGGGAATTCCGATTTTTCCTTTTTAATTTTTGGGAATTCCGTTTTTTCCGTTATAATTTTTGGGAATCCCGATTTTTTTACCTTTTACTCTTATTGTACTACCAAAAATAGTGTGTTTTTAATGTAAATGTAAAAAGCCGTGGGCAGCCACATCGCCATGCTTACAATGTTTTAACGGGGGAGCTCAATCTATGGTGGCGAGGGGGGCGGCAGCGACTTGTTGTGCCACCCAGATTTGCTTCCCTCCGTGCAGTTTTCCCCAGACATACGTTCCTCTTCCACATGAAAACAGCATTTCAGTGAAATTATGTCAAATTCTGCGATATTCCACGTTAAAAAATAGATTCCGTTTTTACCAGCCAATTCCGCGATTCCGTCCACGATTCCGTGATCGCGGAAATCATATGGCCCTACTGGATGTCTGAAGACGAGACTCAGCTATCCATATTCATTGTGTGAGTAGAGTATTTTTTTTTTCAGGGATCCTCTGATGCTTAAAATAAAATTTTCTAGAATGTTAGAAGCTATTTCTCATTTGAATGCAACTTTTCCTTTTTTTTTTTTTTTTTTTTACAATTTTTAAAATACTTTATAGAACCTATTTTAACTTGTTTTCTCTTTTAGGGGAAGCTTTACTTTACATTGCAGCTGCTCAGTCAGTTAGCTCTGGAGGAGAGATTTGGGGGCAGAGCCAGAAACACCCAGAGTCCCATCAGACCTTGCTCTGATCTGCAGCTGTTTACTTAAATCATTTAATATATGTTTCTATTGTTTAGCCTGCTAAATGTAAAAAAAATAAAAAATAAAAGACAGGTAAATTAAATCAAGCCCTCCTAACAAAACGACAAAACATGCAGTTTAGAAGGACACATTGCAAACTTCCTGAAATTAGCGGTGTTGTCAGTGGAAAGAAAAAGGCTGCGGTGGCTGTTTGAGCTGTGGAGGGATTGTTTTTGGGGGCACTGTCGTCTCTCTCTGGGAAATCTGTGAAATCTGATTGAGCTTCAGCAAAATTGTACACTTCCTAATTAAAAGTTGATTTAACGACACCTTATTCCTGATGGTTACCTGGGGAGCTGATGATTTGAACCCTGTTTGTGTTTGTTGCCTCGCAGACACCAAAATAATCAAAGTTGTTCATCAGAATGCACAAGGATGAAGTTTATTACATCAGGAACTCTCTAGAACAGACCCCAGGCAGTGACGAACATCTGCAAGGTAGTGTTATCTATCCATGCACCCCATGACCCCGATTAAGCTTTCATTAAATAAAGTTACAGATATCAAATTACAGCATGGCTATAATGATAATGAAATACATATTCATTATAGTTCATCTTTATTTAACACCTCCCCAGACATGGACATTACTGCTATAACACAAACAGACAGGGAGACAGACGAGTCTTCTACCTGCTTCTGCACTATGACTCCACAGGTGGAGATGTTTGGAAAAGTCAAGGCTCTATTTTCAGCTGTTGCTTATATAAAATGTCCATTAAGGAGACTGCTGACAATAATGTATTAATGATCTGAAAATGCCTCTAAACATTTATGCGTCCCTGTGGTTTTAAAACACCACCACCATCCCACATGTGCATGAATCACATGTGGGATGTGACTTCTACATGGAGTGAGTAGTACCCGGTTATTCATCTCTCTGTATTTGTGTTTCTGATGGTATTCAGGCTTCAGCCATGCTGGTGGCATGGCTCCAAGGATGGAAATTAGGGTTGGTTTTCCACTTCAGTTCAAACTGATTTAACATGACATTTTGTACAGATATGCAGACTCCCCAGAGGATGAATCCTAATGAGTTTCCTTTAGAGCCACAGACACGTCATAGTTTTCCTTCATCCTGATGGTCTGGTGGATGATCTCCTGACCTAAAAACTATTCAACTATTTTTGTATTGCCAATATATGTCCACCTCAAAATAAATTTGCAGGCTTTGGACCCATGACACAAGCAAAAACGAGGGCCACAGACTTTCGACCAACACTAGATGTTATCCAATAATGCAATATTCTCTGCATGTGAGTCAGCAAAAGTTAACAAAAGCTGTCCGGAATGATAATGAATGCAGAGATGACTTGCACAGTAACTTTCCCCTGGTCTGTGAGGGAACTAACACAGAGTTTTGTGTCAGAATCAACGACTCAGGCATCAATCAGTCAGCCATTACAGAGACGTTATTAATTGCAGGCTGACATGAGAACACGACAATCACACAGCAGCTCCTGTTGCAGCACAGCAGTGTTTTTGTTTAGAGGAACATATCTGAGATCAGCTGAGAGATCTAAACTTCACAATGTCTCCTGAGAGCTGCTTATCACCCGCTGACCGGCCGCTGCTTCAACAAAAGACCGGTCAACAATCTCACCAGTATCAACGTGATCAACTCTGTCGATGCGTCAAAACACACCTGAAACATGCTCACGCGAATGCATCCTGTTTGTCGACACACGGGCATGAACATGATTTCAGATGAATTCAGATTTTCATCCATACAAAAAACAAACAGTCCTAATTATCAACACGTTCCTGAGTTTAGAACTAAAGTGTAAATCTCCATGGACAAGAAAACTGATGGATCCCGATATTTGTGTGTATTAAACACTCACACACACACGTACTCTCCCTCACTTCTCCAGCACTTTACTCTGTTTACTGTGCAGTGGCTCCCACAGCGATCGTATCACTCAGCCACATCTCATTCCCTCCTCTGAGCTTCTTGAAGATTTATGTGTTTATCTCCCTGGGAGCTGACTGGCTGATAATTCAGCACTGCAGCACCTCCACCTCAATTTAAAACGTATTTTAATTACTCAGCGTGTAGGAATTAAGTAATGGTTCAGAGAAGGGAGAAGAGGTGAAAGTTGCAGTTTTTTAATCGTGACTATATCCTGGTTTTACTTTGGTTCCATTATCAGACAGCAGGGACAGAACAATATGTTAAAAGGAACAACAACATGGTAAATGTGTGTACTTGTAAACTTCAGAGGTGATGACAGAGAGCAGGACAGGACTGAATGAAGGGGAACTGGGCTGGTCTACTCAGTCATGGCTGTCCTCTCCTCCCTGAAGTCCCAGAAGTGCTCAGAAACAAATGTCAGTTCGAGCATCTACAATTCCATGTCGACCGGATAAAAGAGAGAGAACCGAAAGTTAAGCAAATGGCAGCTAGCCTGCTAGCCCAACAACAGTATGTTTTCCATGCTAACAAAACAAAAATGGCACAATAGCCAGTTATGAGGTCGTTCAACACAGGAAACCTTTCTCAGATGGTGATTTCATAAAACAGTGCCTCAGTAAAGTCGCAGGAATAAAGTGCCTGGAGACAATTCAGGAATTCAACAACGTGAGCCTGTCCAGAAACACAGTTGTACAGTGAATCGAAGACTTGTCAGCTAACCTAAAGCATCAAGTGTCAGATAAAGCTTGTGATTTTGATTTTTACTCAGTCGCATGTGATGACAGCACAGATGCGACAGACACTGCACATTTTTTTGCGGGGAGTTGACGATAACTTTTGCATTATGGAGGAGCTGCTTGATCTTAGGAGTCTGAAGGGCACAACAACGGGTAAGGACATTTTTGAAGCTGTGCCAAATGCAACTGACAAGATGGGACTTAAATGGAACAAACTGTGTGGAGTTACAACGGATGGGGCTCCAGCAAAGACCGGCGAGCGCAAAGGAATGGCCTCTATGGTGTGCGCCAAGGTGCAAGAGAGTGGAGCCACGGCTGTTAAAATGCACTGTATCATCCACCAAGAAGCCCTCTGTGCCAAGACAGTCCGGCTTGGCGATGTGATGAACACTCTTGTGAAAACTGTCAACATAATTCAAGCACAAGGGCGTTTTTTTTCCCCTGAGATCAGAAATTGACCGGTTTTTGAAAGAGAAGGACCGGACTCTTCATGAGCTGAGTGACCCTCTATGGTTAGCAGACCTGGATTTTTTGGTTGATCTTACTAATCATCTTAACGCACTGAACTAGAGCCTACAAGGCAAAGACCAGCTCGTGCCACAACTTTACAAGCACATGAAAGCACTCTGTGGGAAGCTCCGTCTCTTTGAGACGCAACTATGCAACTTCAATGATGTGCACGCTGTCCGAAATCAAATCTGCTATTCCAAAGGCCAAGCTTTCTGCTGAAAAGGGGAAATACGTGTCTGTGATCGCATCTCTCATCACAGAATTCAGTCAGCGCTTCCAAGATTTTTCTGTCATTGAGAAAGAAGTCAAAGTGTTTTCGACTCCCTTCCTAGTGGACGCAGCAGAAGTGGAAGAAAGACTGCAATTAGAGCTTATCGAAACGCAGTGTGATAATTCTTTGGAGAATCAACATCAGCTTCTCTCCCTACCCGACTTCTACCAGAGCTTGGAAAAGACAAATTCCCTCTGATGAGACGCCACGCAAAAAGAATGTTGGATCTGTTCGGCTCAACATACATATGTGAGCAAACATTTTCTGTGTTAACTCTGAACAAAAGCAGACTGAGAACCAAAATGGCCGACAGCCATCTCTGTGATGCCCTTCGCATCAACCACCAAACTTACTCCTGACTTGCCAGCCATCCTTCGGTCCAAAGCGCAGCATCGCTGCTCCCACTGAGTGCAAGGCTGCTCCCATTATAGGTGAGTTAAAAATATAATACACAGTAATCATGTGTTAATAAGCACAATTACTTAAGTAATTCATTCAATTAAAGTTGCTAATATTGTTTAACAAACTTTAGTTGGTGTGTTAACAAGCCCAGTAACTTATTTGCATAACAAGCCTAAAATATACCCACCCCCTTATGTTTCCCCCTTTATACAGGGCTGAAACACATCACTGTGTTTCTACGTGCCTTACTGTGTGTATATATTATATCAACATGTGATGTAGCTGTAATGCATCTCTGATACTGAAGATCAACTTCACTTCCCATTACCCAACATTCATTTCTTTTTGTCACATTTACATAATATGCACATGTGTTAATGTTTCCTTGTAATAACATGGAAACTTGCGGCAATTACATTTCAACGTTAACAATATCCAAGTATCTGAGTCCTCGGTCGATTCTGGAGCCAGTTTTTGTGAAGTGATTACAATCCTCAACGGGTCCCGCGTGCGTTTTTTATGTGATCGAGATTAGATGGTTATGATCTGATTAACCAAAACACGCGATAACGGGTACAAACAACACAATCGAACACTCAGTTTGGATGTAAACACACTGTTCTCACACGCCGCCACACACAGACACGAGCTCTCCTTATTTCAACAATATGTTCCGGTTTCCTTTGTGTCTGTTTCTTGATATATTTTAGAAACCGTGACAAAGTTTTCTAAAAAGGCTTCATCTTCTATTGTACCAGAAAATGACGACTTCTTCAACAGATTGAACTAGTCACACACATGTTATTAAGTTATCTCATCATTTTCTTCGCAGATACTCTATAATTGAGAAATAAGTGAGAGAATATTACATCTACAGGGGTCTCTTCATCGTGGATAGAAACTATAATTGTCTCGCTCCTGAGAAATAACATAGTAGTTTCTAAAAGCCAATCTGTGATTCCTTTTTATATCTTCACACCCTGTCCCAACAAAGTTTGTTAAAAGGGAAAAGAGATGCGCGGCATCGTCTTACATTACTGTTCTTCTCTTTGCCTCCACCTTCTGTCGGCCTCTGTCCCAGTAAGAGCTCCAGTCTGCGTTGGTTAACTCAGTCGGGTATAAACAGCTCTCAGGGAGGCATTTTACCACCAGCTTGAGTTTCAAACTAAAATTCCTGTCTGCATCACTCAAACACATTAAAACTGGAAAAACACAGGAAACCTACAAGTACAACAACCATATTTCATATCTCCAACACTCACCTCAGCTTATTTGGATGAAAACAGAAGCTCTCAGACACAATGTGGACCATTTTGGTTCTTCCCCATGTTTTTACCCATCTATCTGTTCTGGTCGGACGTTTATGAAAAATAAACAGTTCAGAGCTCAGTGCTTGACCCCTGGTCTCTTTAAAGCGTCTGAGTAAACAGCTGGTCCAGTATAGACCAAATATGTCCAACAGTTCTTCAGACTGCGCAGCACTTCTGTAGTTTTCTGAGCCATCGTTGACTCAGAGACTCGTTAACCAGATTTTAGTTTGAAAACCTTTACATGTCCTGAAAAAGTAACATGTTTCACGGTGGAAGTTGCTGGAGTGTCTAACTGGGTCAGCTCAACGAAAGATAGTAACGAAAATGATGATGACAAACCTCACAACTCATTAAAATGGCAACCTGTTGATCATCTATATTTGTCATCACCCTGTATTATATGACGAAGAACAGAAAAAACACACTACTTGGATAAAACCAGTCATTTTACCTGCCAGAACATGGAAGTCAATGGTCTACCACTGTCTCACTCAGGCACTTTGTTGTTAACGGACCGGATCAGATCGGGTTCTCCGGACAGCAGCTGAGATGAACCCAGTGCATGCGACCTCTCTCTACCTGTCAGTGAGCCGGTCAGTAGTGCTGTAGTCTGACCCCAGAGACCCCCAGGGGCATCTTGGTGCCATTTTTCTGCCAGCCTAAAATTAGTATTTAGTTGTTTTTTTTGGAACATTAAATAGCAAATTCGCATCACTGCCAATGTGAATATTCTCGATATAACACACACCGCCCACTCAACACAACTTGCTCTGGATTTCAATCTCTGTGAATGGTTTTATGAGTATTTCATGAGCTGTATATTTTGTATGTTTTAACAGTGCGCCAATATGCCTACCACAATCCGTGTGTGTGTGTGTGTGTGTGTGTGTGTGCGCGTGTGTGTGTACGTGTGTATGTGTGTGTGTACGTGTGTTGATTGCAGGTGGGCAGCCTTCAGAACAATGTTCACACACTTGTCAAGTCTCTTTGAAGAGAGCTTTGATGTAGAACAGCAAAGAAACACACTTAAGGATTACAGTGATGTTTCATTTGGCCAGAGGGCTCTCACACACACACACACACACACAGAGAGCAGATGTTACAGACATCTGAGATGTTTGCTCATATTTAGTGACGACTGAATGTAGCAGTTGGCTTTGACATTTTGATTTTATTTCTTGACTTCTGCCTCTTTATTGTCCTATCAATTTCTTTATACTGGTTGTTGTTTATGAGCTGTTACCTTGGCAACAACCATGATTCCTGGGGCTAATATTGCATGCATACATTACATGCATAAGTATCAAAACTAACTGCGTGATTACACAGGACATATTTGAAATATAAGAGACAGTGTTAATCATCTTAATGCATCTATTAACTTATTCCAATATTTTCTAGGAAACTTCATCAAAATTGTTACAGAAGATAAAAAAATTCAAAAAGTGAAACTCTAGCATTTTCATTTTCTACTTGTTTAAACGTCGATCCCAAAAAATGTATGTGATTACTTTAGTTACTTCGCAAATTCAGATAACTCACTGCTACTATTAATTGTGGCAGATAACTATTCAGATAGTGTTGCTAATGGAAAAATGCTGAATATCAGGCCGCAATAATCGTCAGGTCAATAATCGGTCTACCCCTATTGAGGGTGATTGAAAGGTATAATGTTATAAAATGTATTCAGTCATAAAATACAACAGAGAGTTTAGGGGACTATGAATGATGATATAAATGATATTTTTCAGGATAAGCAGAAACTTTGATCTCTTGGTGGCAAAATTAGGGAATCATTTTCTGGGGAAAATTGTTTATATATTTACATCTGGACCACAGCGATGGACCGGCCGAAAATGGCCCTTCTGAGAAGACATCTCTGCTTCCATCTGGATCTGTATTCTTGTCAAGATTTAAAGCTTAGACTGACAGAATATTTTTGTAGCATCAGGATTTCCCTCCATAATCCTTGAGTAGCAGTTTGAGCTTCTCTCGCCTTCATTTTCCTGCCGTTTTCCTCTGCATCGCTTTTGGGTTTGATGTTAGAAGCTTGTTAACGTCAAGTGTACCTCAGCTTCTCCTCCCCTGGGTGAGCATCCTCTCAGAAATGGAGTGTGTATCACGGATCGTTGCTCAGGTCACATCACCATGTAACATTTGCTACGTGACTGAGGCAGACTGCTCTCAAGTCTGACTTTTTGAGAGGCGTCACAGTCTTGGGTCTGTAACATTTCTGGGTCACAACAAAGAAGGAGAAGGACTCTTAACCTTTTCAGAATGGGCTGAATTTAGAAGTTGTAGCCTTTGTTAGTAATTTAAGGTAATCAACTAAATGCATAATCTAAATGTAAATTAAGGATAAGAACAACAGCTAAATGGGCAAAATGTGAACGTGAAAGTAGACTTCATTAAAATGGAAATGTGTGTGCTTGCATACTCTTCTAAATAAAAGAGAGGGATGAGGTCGGCAGCAGCAGACTGGGTCTGTTAATCAGAAATTGAGTCAGAAAAAAAGTCAGAAATCACCATCAGACCCATGTCCACTTTGATTCCCTTCATCGGCTTAACTTGAATAATGAGGTTTTGACAGAAAGGCTGAGTCACAGATAAAGTCAATAAAGCTTCTCTAGCTTGATCCTCCCCCAATCTGTGCCTATTATATGTAGCATTCTTATCACTGTAACATTTCAGTCTGTTGCAATGATTATCATATTGGAGTCACATAAGCAAACAATTGTCTTCTAAAATAATAAACAAAACTAAAACCCAAATGCCAAAAGACTGCAGACTGCAATCTGCATGAAGACATGTCATGAGCTAACACATGGCCAGAATTTAAGATGTACTGAGGCCATAAGTCAATGACCACAATGCACAATCCCTCTTGGAATATTCTTGTCAAATACCAAAAATTAACTTCCCAAAATGTAATGATGTATAGGTACAGTATTTCAGAATTCCCGACGTGTCAAATTCATTCTCAAAACAAAAAGGAGCAGTATACTGCTAGAGTAACCACTAACTGCTTCTAGCTATAGCAGCAGTTAGCTAGTTAGCTCAGTAATCCGTGCAGCTAGCAGTCCAAAGTGGGAGTAAGAGTAATAATAATAATAGTAATACATCCATAGACATCACAATGTTGAAATAATGTCAATGTCACATTTTGTAGATAATTTTAGTCAACTTTTGAATGTTTTCAACTAAAATTCTGATATCTGTTTCACTATTTCACCTTTAAGAGATGAGATATGTAATATTCAACATTTAAAGGTGCAATGTTGGAGGATTTTAGTAATTCAAAAATTAAAAAATGTACAAAATTATCAATAGAATGTGGAGACTACTGTGTACTGTGTTGCAAAGATATCTACTAAAGTTAGAATGCTAACCAGTTAGCCCCAGCCCATCCCGGTGCAAAGCTCATGTGCTAGTGTTATGTAAACTAACACTCCCCAGAGTCTCCAAACTCCCAGTCCTCGCCTTATGGCTAAGTGAGCCAGCTAGCTAACAAAAGCTCTTTTGCAATTGCTCTGTCTGGCTCAGGAAATGGAGATACAAAACATGAGCACAAACCAACATACACAAATCAGTCTATCAAAAAATACATTTGTAAAGATCTGACTTGATCTGATGTTTCTTTTACACCATGAATGTGACATCTTACAACAACTTACTGATCTGAATGAGGTTTCCTCTCGTTTTCTCTCTAAACACTATGAGATAATATCAGTTGGGATGAAGACATTAAAATTCTTCATGGCAACACATCTGCAAATCTCTCACAGGTGGCTGCTAAAATGCAAAGTTACGACAGCTGTGACAGCAGAAAAGGCAAATGAGTCATTGAATTGCAAATTGTCAAATTATGCAAGTTTCTCTGACACTGGATGACAGACTATTAGCAAAGATAATTATACTATGGCTGCAACTACTGGTTATTTTAATTTCCAGTTAATCTGTTGATCATTCTCTCAATTAATCTATTATTGGTTTGGTCTATAAAAGTCTAAGAGTCACAAATGTTTAGAGTCACAGATTTGAGGTGGTGTCTCCAAATGTCTCATTTTGTTAATTGTCTATATATGTCAAAATCAACTTCACCAAATCAACAAGAATTTCCTGGTCATGCCACAAATGTCCCTATCTGACCACTGTCTACCGACATTTTTTAAAAGTGCAGGAAATATCAAAGTAAGAACAGCACTTTACCCTCTTGTACCACTGTAAAATACAAATGGATAGGAACAACTCCCTCGGGATCTCCCACAAACAACCCATAAATGTCAACAAGATCCACAACTTCCTTCAAAAGATAGACAGATATGATGTAAACCAAGATGCTGCAAGATGAAACAACACTACAGAGGCCCATCACAAATGTCCAAAAAGAGAAAGTGCACAGTTAGAAGAAGAGGTTATAACCTTATGATAAAAGAACTAGTCAGGGAAGAGCAAACACAAAGACCTCAGAGGTATTGTTCTTTGTGTTTCAGCTTGAAGAAAGCGCCTGAGTCTTATTGGAGATGAAGGCTAGACACTACCAGCCTGCAGCCTGCATGCATAAATAATGAGGGAATACATTTGGTTTCTCATATTTTGGGAATTTAGCTGACGCTCTTATCCCTTGTGACTGTACAATGAAGCACATGCAAGCACAATGAATTCAACTCCAATAGTGCCAACTTTACAAGAACACAATAGAAAAGTGTGCACAGGTCCAAGTTCAAGAGTTCTGAGACTAAACTGAGTAATTAATTAATAATAGTAATAATTTCACAGAAAAGCTGAATGAGCATCTCAAGGCTGAAAGACCTTCAAGTTAAAGACAGCCTATCAGTTTTTTTTTAAACTGTTTTCAGAGAAGTAGACGTGTGGCTCTAAGAATTGACCTTTAAAACAGGAAAACAAGTCCAAACTTTTTCTATGATACAGGAGATTTCTACTTTTGTATCATTACTCTTGTTAAGCCAAATATTAAAGGTCCACTCTTGTAAAAAAAAGTTGATTTTAGAGTATCATTCCGAAGTCATCAAATCCTGACACTTTAGGATTGTAGGTTGGATCGGTCACTATCCCAAAGCGTCTGTGTTTAACTTCAAACTTTCTTACAATACAAAGTGGGACTTTAAGCTGCGTCATTATGATTTCAACACATCCTCATACCTATTGCCAGTGACTCCCGGAATGACATAGAATAGCTGTGGCTCAGGGGTAGAGCCAGCATCATGTTATCAAAGGTCGCTGTTTCAATTCCCCTGCATGTCGAAGTGTCCTCGGGCAAGATACTGAACACTAAACTGCTCCTGTGCTGGTCAGCACCTCGCTTGGCGGCTAACACCATCAGTGTAGGAATGTATGTATGAATTACCGTAAGTCGCTTTAGACAAAAACAATATCGGTCAATATGTGACAACTGGGCATGGCAGCTGACCCGACCTAAAATCAACTTTTCCTCCTGCTGCCTGTGTCACTTTTTAACTACATCGCCTGACTTCCTCCTTTGCTGCCATCATAATAACTACAGCCTCCAGAAGTCGATACGTAACAATCAATGTCAATATACAGTAAATCTTAATAAGCTGCTTGAACACAACCTATACAGCTGTCACTCTCGAGCATATGGGCTGTTTAATCTCATTATTAGCTTTTTAACCAGAGCTACTACACAGACAGAATTAATCTCATCAGTTGGGTAAGTTTCACTTGCAATGCTAACTGGCTAACTAGCAAACTTACAATGTGACTTGAACCGAAGTTAAGCAAGCTAGCTACCTAGTTAACATTGAAAGCGTGTGTTTACTAGTGTTTAAAGTACTTTTTTCGATTCAAAGCAAAACCCACACTTGATAATATCGGACCATTTTCACACTGGCTGTTTGTTTCGGCCAAAACCTATTCCAATTACTTCAAACCCCATTACGCTTACATTTTGGTTTTATTGAACAGAGTGCGTGCCTTTACTGCCAATTCCAGGAAGTCACATTTGACATTTTCAGATAAAATGGAGAACAATTTCATGTAAAAGCAGTAGTCATAAAAGAGTAGCAGTAATAAAAAGTATAAAGAAGGAAATACATAGACGGAGGGATACTTCAGTTTTAATGTTGTTCAGCAAGAAGAACTGTTTGGCTCCACCCACTAATGATTAGCAGAGCCGATGAGATTATTTCCGCCTCTGAGAAATATCTGTATTACTGAATCAAATCCGTGTGTACAGTTTGATGTAAACAGCTTAAAAAGAAAAAAAAAATATTGCCGGCTAATTCACTGCCAGAGGAGAGCATGAAAACATTTAGGCAGCAAGATCCAATTAATCTGCATCCGAAAGTCATTTTAGGAGTTAAGCTCTGCTGGATTCATTATTGCCGCCTGTTAGGGACGCACAAACACACACAAATACACACTACAAAATAAATAGAGACGTACAGTGTGTGTGCACATCAACATAAATCAAAAACTCTGACAAACATGGGATTATATTGAATCATAAAATTGTGTTCACGGTATTGTGCCCTTGCTTATACATGCAGAGGTATGTCTACAGCTGTGAGGACCAACGTTGACTACATTCAACTGCCTCTGGTGGAAAAAAAACTCCAAAATACCTGCACTTTAAAGCTCTGACACCATCAACAGCAGACGTGCTCCACTGCTTCTTCAGTCGTCATCCTCACACCTGACATCTTCTTTTCTGACACTACCAACTGAACACATCAATAAACTCCAGCAGTTGAAATCTAATACGAAGAAAAACACAGCCATTAATGGAGTTTTGACATTTTCTGTCACGCTGTCATAGGACCTCTCTGTTGAGTTTTTGGCTAAATGAAGTTGTCACTGCTTGAACAGACACTCTCTGTTCTCAGACTGACTGCCGGAGGTGAAACACCCAAAATAAATACAGACTCTCTCTCTTCAACACTAAACCACTGTCTCTCAACCGTCTATCTCGCTCTCTGTTTCCCTTTTCTGTCCTCAACTCTCATTTCTCTCTCACATCCTTTTCTCTTGTTCGTGAACTCTCACTGCACTCAGCTCATCTCTTTAACCATCCATCTGTGTGTGTGTGTGTGTGTGTGTGTGTGTGTGTGTGTCTGTGTGTGTGTGTGTGTCTTTAACCCTGACTGCTACATAATGCCAATTCATCCTCCACCAACTCTCTCTCTCTCTTCTTTCCTCTTTATGTTCATTTGTTGTCTCTTGCATTATGACACATTGAGCAGGTCATGACAGTAGCCCCTGTGCAGCAGAAGACTTTAAACAGTCTGTGTGCATTCATGGACAAAGACAGTTGTTAAAGAGTCAACAAGTCCTTCACACTGAGTAACAAATTACGTTGTTTGTTAAAACACACTAAGTTTAAAACCACCTCTCCAGACATCTTTTTGACTTGAGATTTGGAGGGCTACATCGGCAATAGCAGAAACTTTTCTAAGCCAATGGCGATTGTCGGGTGTGTGGAGGTCAGAAAGTCCTCAAAGCGAAAATCAAGTATGGCTGCTGAGTTAGACTTTGGAGATGATTGCCGTCCTAATAAGAAGCTCTTCGTGAGCATACCTCCGCTACTAACAGGTAGGGATGCACCGATGCATCGGCTGAACATCGGTATCGGCCGATGTTTGCCTCGTTAACTGTCATCGGCCATCGGCAATAAAAATGACATTCGCCGATGGCCGTGGCCGATGATTATATCTTGATTTGCGGCATGCTGTGCTCATGGAGAAACTCTTTTTTTCCCTCTTTTTTTTTTTGGAGAAATCCGGAAACGCAGCCCTCCCGTTTTCATGTGGACAGCGAATCCGCATACTTTCCAAAACAATGACGCCATCGCCGCATCTCGCAACGTCCCATAACAACAACAATGGCGGACCGCATGCTCGTGTTCCTGCCGCAGAAGATATCGAGCCTTTCTCGCAACTTACCCGCCTTGTAGTTGAGTGTGAGTCTCAGCAGCAGTTCGACCTCATTAACGGTCCACACAAACGATTCCGGTTTCCTTGCACTCGCCATTTTCATCTTCTTCTTGTTGTTGTGTTCGGTTTCTCCGTCTACTGTCTGTTTGTTTACAGCGCGCAAGTTTACTGTGCATGCTCCGTGTCTTCTTCTCCGTGTTTTGTGAATGTCAAGCGCCACCTAGAGGCCTGGAATATGAACTACAGCGTTTTCGCTCATTTTCAGTGGGTCCGTGTGGACGCAAATATTCTTAAAACGATGACGAGGAAGACGGAGATAAAAAAAGATTGTTTTCGCCCGTCTGGACGGCTCCTCAGACTTCAATTGATACAGCATTTAAGGAAAGTCAAACAGCTGCCTCCAGACAGCGCCAAAGCAAAACAAATAACAAACAAGGTGATGGAGTTCATTGCTTAAGATGACCAGCCTTTCTCTGTAGTGGAGGACGTGGGTTTCAGAGTCTAATAAAGTTTATGGAGCCACGCTACACGCCGCCGAGTCGACGTCACTTTGCCAAGGTCTGTCTCCCCAAAATCTTGTCATGTGAACTAAGGTTATCTTAAATGTCAACCAGAAAGTGACATTAAAGGTTGTTTTTGTTTCATAAATTGGTCTCATTGGATTTGTGCTCATTCAAGGATAGTGTTATGAAGAGCTGAAAGACTTGTATGTTTCTGTGGCACAAAAAAAAGGAATAAATAACAAAAAGAAAGAACATCGGCATCGGCCATCGGCCAAGTTGTTATGTTAAACATCGGTATCGGTATCGGCCCAGAATTTCACAATCGGTGCATCCCTACTAACAGGGCTTGGTTAATGTAGAGGATAGATCTTGTTTAACAGGCCTACAGGCTATATTTTACAACCCTTTTTGGAAACAGTGTGACAAGCAGTATAACTTAGAACACCAGCGTGACTTGCAAATGTGCTGCCAGTGTTTTTTTTAAATCATCGTGTATCAGGTGAAACACAAGTCTACCTCTGTGTTGGTGTTGCTCCTAGAACTCCGTAATTGTTGTTGTACCATGATCATCATTACAGCTTAAATAGCAAAGGTAACCACAACTGGAGCAAGTCATTGTGGTTGAGTAACATCTCCCATGTGTCTCTTTTTCTTATGTTTTTTCCCTGAGTCGCTAAGCTGTACATTTCAAAAATGTACCCGGTCAGTGTCAATGATGGTCCCTCGTTAATAATGGTGTCCTGGGAACATCAGAATGGGGATATCAGATACGCTGCCATTCTGTGGGAAACAATGAATTATTCACCTTTATTGGAGGGTCAATAGTGGAGAGCAGATATTAAATAAGAGAACAAAGATGGTAAGACATTCTTGAACTGCGGACACTGTGTTTACATGAGCCCTTTTTACACAGCGTCTCTGCATTATCTCCAGAGCGGTGGTTCGCCAATTCTCTGCCGATGGTGTTCCCCCGTCAATCTAAACCCGCGGACAGTTTAGAATCATATGGACGCTGTTATAATGTGTGATTGAGATCCTGACCCACCAAACATGTGTGACGAAAGTGACGAAGTTACGTTTTTTGCGTTAAATTACATAATTACATAATCACCATCAGTAAACTGGAAGCTGTCTGACTCCCTCGCTCACAGGAATGGAGGCTGTTTTCTGGGGGAAAGTTCCCTGAAGTCTCGGTCCGGAGAGCTGACAGTCACTGTGATTTATTTTCATCACAAACACTCGGTGAGTTAAAGTTTTTTGCTGGTGACAGACGCTATTTTTTGGGCAGAAACGTGATGACTAGTCACTAGGGCAGGCGGGAGGTCAGACGTTTCTCCACGTACAGCTGTGGTATTTGTTTTCCTCATATAAGTTGCCAAAGACAGTTACAGTTACTACGTTACTTTTGTTCGGTCCTGTAACGTTGCTTTGTGGGACATTTCTCTGTATTTAGTTGAGTGAAGGACCTGTGTAGTTATCAGACTGTCAGACCGACACGCCCTCGCTCCGCGCCTCCAGATTATCCGTTCACACTGGGACGGCTCACCAATAATGCGGCCCTGATACCTCCAGAGGCGGATCAGCGCCAGAGCGATATTTTCCCCCTCTCCGCATCTGAAACTTTCACACAGAGGAGGGTGCGGAGAATTGGCGCAGGATCCCCGCATGCAAACGGCAGTGTGAAAGGGGCTATGGTCAGAGCCTACCTTCTTGAATTGGATGATTTATTTTGTAATTCTGTAAATATTTTTGGGTTTCGGTCATTTTTGACATATCATTGACTAGACCTCTGACTGTGCTTAAAAAAATAATTGAAATATTTTACTGATAATGGCAGCACCTGCAGCCACACTCATCTCTTACAACCTGATTGAATTTTCACAACTAATGTCACTGACTTCATTCTGATCTGGTGTTTTTCTCTGCTGTCTTTTTTGTGAAGCTAAAGGTTAGACATGAATGGAGGCAAGTTATACCACTGCACACACAAACACACACACACAATGAGTTCATCCAGTGATGCCGAGGCTGATAATGAAATCAAACTGACTCCCTCACAGACAGACTCCTTCTCACTAGTGACCTCTCTGGAGTCCCTCTGATTTCTCCCACACTGTCAGCTCTCACCAGCTTGAATCCGGCTAAGGTCGGCATGATATCAATGTCTCGCTGTGCTCAGCTGAAGCTGCGTTCAGAAGCAGATCTGACAGCGGAGTGCGTCAAGGACTGAAGGTAATTACCTCTATTCAGCAGCGTCGATGAGCACACCAGGCTGAGTGGATGGGAGAGATTCTGACGCTGCTCAACAATATGCAAATCCAATCTTCTGGCCAGACACTGCATTCTGATGTTTGAATTAGGCAGTGTGGGCCTGAGTATGAGTACTTGTTTCTATATACAATACTCCTACATATTAAGTGCTGGCTTTGAGGCAGCTAACTCACGTGGATCAGATTTACTGAACCATAAATTCTCAAATAAGTCTCAGTTATACCTGCACTGTTCACATAAATATATATATACAATTTAAAACCTTTATTGCATTGTAAAAGATTCCCAAAGCATGATTTCAATCAGTACATCAACCTCAGGCTGTGTCACAACCACTCAGCTGGGCATCTCTCTTTTCTCTGCAAATGTGATAGAAGAATACACTGTAGTTCAAAAAGGGAAAAATCAGAGGCACTCTTCTGGAAGTCTTTATTTAAATGGCTATTCCATAGTGAATTCCAAAAATGGACTAAACAATTCAAAAATGAGCTAAGTAGCAACCCACAGCGGGACAAACATCCTTCTTTTACACCCTGAAGTAGGAATTTCAGTATAAAAGCGCCATCTAACTGAAGCCTTTTTAACCTTTTCCCAGAAGATTGCCTTGCATTTTCTTTTTTTTTTTTTTTTTGAACTTCAGTGTTCCCGACTTCAGCACCGTCATCACATTTCGTTGAACTTTCTGAGCACTTATGTCTCATGTCACATGTCAATGGTTAAAAATAGGAGCAAGAGTTATTGCTTATAGTTCTTCTTTAAAGGAACATTCTTGTTTTACACATAGGGTTTTTTAGTTTTGCCCTTCATTTCAATTGGTTATAACATTGTTGCAGCATGTCACGTACTTTCAGGTACTTTCAGTAGTGCAAAGACCAAGTCATGCATAAACTCATCGTGAAGTCACCCATTGGTTTGTGGACTACCATTTTGAAGCTTTAAATCTAGCGGTACAGCTCTTGCTATCTTGGGTCTTTTTGGAGCCAGAGTGACTATATGTAAATGAAAGGTGGAGCAGGCAGGATAGAGCGTGAGGGGACCCTGTGGTAGCAACTTTTCAATTATAAGGTAGCACGCCCTGAAGAATACCCTGCTTTATCTATTTTACCCTAAAAGGGCCCATCATGTACAGAGTGAACATTGTGCTGTTTCGAAGAAGACTTGAGATTGAGACCAAAACCTCATAGGGAAACTGTTTATAATAAATCAAGTGAGAAACAGGGTAATTTGCTCATAAGCTTACATACTATTGGACTTTTCTCTACAGGGTTAGGGTTAGGGGAGGGTTATGGAGTCGCCTGCTGCTGGTTCAAGGTACTTCGGCGTTTGCTTCAATACTCAGCTCGGAAGTTTTGTCAATATTATAAATAGTCAATTGTCAGATTGCATGAAACATGATCAGACGTTTTGTAACATGCCACAATTTATACAGATGATCAAAACCATCTGTGTGTGTGTGTGTGTGTGTGTGTGTGTGTGTGTGTGTGTGTGTGTGTGTGTGTGTCTGTGTGTGTGTGTTGCCTGGCTTGCAGTACAGGCTGTTTAAATGCAAATGCTACAACTGATCAAGCTTTTGATTTAAATAATTATGCAGGCCGACACTAAAGCACTTAACTGTCAACCTGTCAGGTGTGAAGACTAGTCCAGAGAGAGAGAGAGAGGGAAAGAGGAGGCTATTGATTCTTAGCAGATGGTCTAATGAGTGTGTGTGTGTGTGTGTGTGTGTGTGTGTGTGTGTGTGTGTGTGTGTGTGTGTGTGTGTGTGTGTGTCCAGCAGATTCACTTATTGACCTGAACTGCTGGTTTGTTGCATAAGCTCACTTTGATGAGTCTAAGCAGCAGAGGGCGAGAGACCCAGACAGATAGAGAGAGAGGTAGAGAGAGAGAGAGAGAAAGAGAGAAAGAGATAAAGAGAGAGGATATCATGTACAAAACATCTTCAACTCAACATCTTTACTTCTCAGCTGACTGAACACATGTTCATTTCTTTCTTTTGTGGCCTCTGTATGAACCTCGATTAAAACACTTAGGGATAAAGTCAAAAATAGACGATCATGGAGCAGCACACAGCGGTTTCTGAGTACTTGCAAATGTGTGCACGTCATAGGCTATCAGGTCTGTCTGAATTTTTTGCCACATTTCTCATAAATCTTGCATCGTCAGATATTTTGGGGCTCTCTCGCCACCCAAAACTAGCCCAGTCTCAACTTCTACAATTCCTGCCAACAGCTCAAATTTTTTCTGTTTTCAAGTAAGCGTGGCAGTGTGCACACAGTTCATCTTACTGCTCAAGAGTAAGACGAAATTTTTTACAGATTTTGTGGGTGAACTTTCTTTGACTATGAAAATTCTTCATTAACTGCTGTCCCTCAATGCTTCCATGCTGACTGAATACGACATCAGCAGGATGGGCACATAACTCACTGAAGTTTGTTTTTGGTAAAACAAATAAAGTCTCCGTGACACAATATGTTCTTGTCCATTGGTTTACATTGGTTATTCATGCAATTTCAAAATATCTTAATAAAAAGTACACATAAAGTAGATGCAATGAATTCAGCTAGGAGAAAGATTAATATGACCATTATTAAAAAAAAAGAAAACTTTGTCAGACACACCAATTGCTTATAGCGCCACTTCTCCCAGCAGGAAATAAACATCCCACGACTGTCTCCATTGACACTGAACCATGTGGGTCAGCATTATGTCTGCCCAAAAATCGTTAATTCATAATATTTGCAGAATTTGTAGAAGAGTTGGGTGGAATTATTATTCATATAGAAACCGAAAGTCACACAGCTTGGAGCATCTTACATACTTGTGAATATCCAGATGCTATACAATTTTTTTTTATTTTCTTTTTAAATACACCAACCACAGTCCCATTTGTGCTTAGGCTTAAAATCTTCAGCTCATGTGTCCCCATGTGTACTTGTCCAAATCACCAGTGGAGCTCAGTCAGACTTAACATCCAGTCCCTGACTGCATGTAACAACAGTGAAAGTGCTGAGAGTCAATACACGAATGTCAGCTGCTGTTCTGTACCATGTGTACCATCCTGTATGTTACCACACTAATCAATACTCGAATCACTCTCTTTGACATCTGTATAGACCTCTCTATACGATACAAACACATTAACTGTCTCAAAGTATAACCTATACTAACACAAACAGCAGGATGCTAAAGAGACAGTCAGATTGTTCATATGAGTGTGAGGAGGATGTCACTCTGTCTTCAATTTACTACGGCGCTCAGATTTAAGCTCTCAGAGACGTACATTACTCATAATCCCCCCACCCACCCTCCTCAATCCACAGCTTTTCAAAGCGCTCAACCAATTTCATCACATTGTTTTGATGAGCTGAACCATAAGGTTAAAGTCCAACAGCTTTTACAAACCCTTGAACATAACTGCTCTTTACACAAAGGCTAAACGAGTTGATGGTACAAGCCCTACCCAGGAAGAAACTGGAGAGAAAATCTGTACGCTAAGATGTTCGATCTTGACCTGTCGGTACAGTCAAGGTTTTTTTTTCTGCAAGTATACGGCTGAAAGTCCACCCTCTGGACTCACAAACTGATCCTTCCTGGACTCATACATACTGTGACGTGTTAACTGTAATCACATAAAGGTCTCCGATGGTGGGAGACTGCAAGGAGACACTCCTACAGACTGCCAGTAATAAAATACATTTTTATTACCACTATACACCTTATTCCTAGTCCACAAGATACCTTGTGGAAATTATGTGCCATGTTTTCCATGGTAACAGGAGGCTAATCCTCTTTGTAAGAGCAATTGGTGCGTCAGTTATTATGGTACTTTGTAACTTGGATAGCGTTTACTTCTACATATTTCTCTATCATGTTATGGATGAATATTATCATCCAAGTAACATTTAATAAAACGTCATGCTGGCATTGAGATGAATTGTGCAAAATAAATCTGTGATGTCCAGTGAAGTCCACGGCCCAAGTTGACCCTCTGAAAGCTGGATGAATGGACTTGTGGACTGGATGAATTGTGGGTTTAGCACTTGCAGAATTCTTAGGAACACACCCACAAAGATTAAGGCAAAATGAAAATATTTCTTCTGCCCTCTAGTAGACACAAATCATTCAAAGTTATCTAAAACAGAATCAACTAGAGTGGTTTAGTGGCTGAAAATGGAAGTCTCATGATTTCCAACCAACGTTGCATTTAGGAATCTGTCTAACGCACAATATGAAAATCCAGCAAGACCTTCCACTATTACAATTTTACAAGAGAAAGATTTATGCGTCTCTGCAATTTCTTCCATTTTGACAACAACTGGGTCATACAGTTATAAGAGCTCGTCCTCCCCCAGAACTTTGTGGGGGATCCCGAGGTATTCCCAGGCCTGATAAGATATATAATCTCTCCAGTGTGTTCAGGGTCTTCCTGGGGGTCTCCTCCCAGCTGAATACACTTGACAAAATGTCAGAGGAAATGATCCATTCTCCCCAGGAGTGGCCAGATATTTTATCTCCAGAATTCCCTCTAATCAGCTGCCAAAGCAAAAGTATTTGATACAAACATGAAGCAAAGAAAAGTTAGCTAATTCCTAAAGCTGTGAAAATCAGATGTTTTACACTTTACTTCATAATTGACAGATGGTTGGTTATATTAAATGGTCTGCCAATCAGTAGATGAAAGATGAAAGAAATGGTCTCACTGGTCTCACGTGAGGATCAAAATCAAATGTGGTGCCATGGAAACCGGACAAACTCAGGGCTCCTTAAAGGCTTAATTCAAAACCTAGTGCAAACAAACCCTCAGTCCACAAGCAAACACTGACACACAAATGTATCTACTCACACAAACAGGCATAGTTTCAAGGTAACAATAAAAAAGGAAAAGGAAAGCAATAAGGGCCAAAATAATCACAGGCACATCCACAGCAGAGCTTCTTGTTATAGTGTTAGAGGGGAGATTCATATTCACATTCACAAGTCAGTTCATGAAAAAACTGGGGCTGAGCTACTATTTTCTATTTATCTCTCCTAAAAGAAGACATCTTGTTATCCTGATACCGCTGTGTGCGCTCTTGACTAACACTTTACTGTTCCAGTTTAAATAAGGGTTACGTGCTCACACACATACTCACACCTGAACAACAGAATAGGTTGGTTAATATTAACAAAATGAGAAACAACGCTGCATACAGTCGTTGAAGTGTATCAGTGGCAGACATGGTGGATATTCGTGGTGAAAAAATGTGACTGTCATTACTGTCCGCTTTTAAGAGATTTAAGAGGTAAAAAGGGCAGAGAGAGCAGGTCAGATGATGCAGAGTCATAAAGATAATTACAAAAAAAATCAAATCTCTAATTTCAAGTATAAGCCTAATCAACATTACCTCTTACTTCAATAACATAAATTTGATTTGAGATTACCTTATAGAGTGCAAACAAAGCCAAAGAATTTCCTATTACTGTGTCAGCAATGTGTAAATTATAGTAAAATAATATATAATTGTATTGTCAAAGGAAGAGCTGCTATCTGTGTTTCGTTGTTTCTGAAACAATGACAATAAACATCTACTCTATGTCATTAATGAGGAAAATATTACAGTATCTACAGCGATGCCCCTGCGGCAGAGACGGTAAGTACTTGATTGATTATTTAAATCTCGGGACACGCCAACAGGATCAGTCAGGACCAAATATTAATTGATGTTCTGCATTCTTCTTCACATCAAAAAAGGTCACAGACACTCCAGATTCATACGGTGAAATCAGAGCTGTGTTAACATTATTTATTTCAGTAGCTACATGTTTCCTCTGTTTTCCAGCGCCCTACCAATATATCAGTTTACCAAAAATATCCGTCAATACTGGGTTATGACAGATATATCGGTACTGGTGTATATGTTGCCTGATATGTGCCAATATGTAATTTTTTTTTAAGGCAGTAAGGTTTATGTTAAACTGTAAAATATCCTGCCACTGTTTTGTAGTGTGTTTGATAACAATACCAGAAATAATTGCAAAAAAAACCTGCAAATATATTGATATCATAATTCTGTACTCCCTAATATCGTTATTGTTATCAACCCCCACCAAGCCATGTGCACCAAACAGCGCAAACTGCACCTCTGATGAGATTTGGGTGTGTCTGATCCATCCACCACAGCCTCCCACCTATGCAGACTTTGCTGTTCTTTAAACTACGTCACCTGACTTCCTCCTTTGCTCCCGTCATAATCACTACAGCCACTAGAGGTCACCACCTAGCAATAAACATAACTATAGATCATAATAGGCTGCGTTCACAGATTATCTATGTTGGCAGTCTGGCCTCCGCGGATCTTACATAAGCATAAAAGAAACTTCTCCAAATAAACTTTCAGCCTAAAAATGGTTGGTAGCCATGCCAAGGCAGTGGTTTAAAATCAATCTGAGGAGTCCCCATGCCCACACTGATGTTTAACTTGAACCTGAAATAATTTGCATTGACTCAAACATTACACGTCCTCTGGCTGCATTCCAACCCATCTCACAGGGCTCTTTATCTTCAGGCTCTGAGTGGTGGTGGGCGAGCTGGAGAGAGTGTGAACTGTGAATGGCACAGCTGCGTTCCTCCAGTTATCATATCAGTCGCTACAACTGCACACTGTACCTGCACCTTTGATCGAGGCTGCACGGCTCCCTGCTGCACATCTCTTCTAGAAATATTACATAATAATCTGAGCACTGAAGTCACTGCACTGTGAAACAAGTCACGGCCAAGGGAAGTGTTTCAGTTACAAATGACATGAAGACACTTCAGAACTTTGACACTGTACGCCTGGCAATGTGCGAAAGACTGAATGTCAAACTGTAGCTGTCTGTTCGTAATATCATACAGCTTTCACATGTTTTACAAGTAAGAGAGAGGCGCAGGGCACATTTTAGATTATCCTGTAAAATATAAAAAGCCGTACTTAATGCTACCTCAAAAAAAAAACGTACGATTGTAACTTCCTTTAACAGCAAACTGTGAGTTGTTTCATTTACATTGCATCAACCAGTTTAGAAAAAGAGAGTATTGTCAGGGTGAATCCAGCAGTGCAAATGTATTTTCAAAACTTAAATAGAAAGCTCATCTAGAAATTGTTTCCCTTTAAATTCTGCCATTAAAAAATGAAGCATCACAAGAGAGCAGAGGGGGAGAGAACACCCACAGATACAAGAGCACAAATGAGTTAAATGTGAGTAAAAATCAACAGTCAAGCGCGCAACGCGCAGAAAAAACGACAAAATGATGATTTTCCACCGCTTACTGGTCACTTACAGGATCCAGAAGGTCGCTCCTGCTTCACGCAACGTGTGACAGCTGACAGTCCATCCGCTCTGTGGATCGAAAGCCCTCCTTATTGATAGATTACTGATCGGTACAGAGAGGGCGCAGTGGCACGGCAGCCCAGCAGCTTCACACCAACGGAATCACATGTATGGAAAACTATGCTGTTCACACAGGTCACAACAAATTGATTTGAAGCGGGGGTCAGTGGAGCCTCTTCACGTGGAGGTCAAAAGCCTCCCATGAAAATGATTTAGCCTGGAACATTTCAAGTAAACTTTGGCAACTAGAACTTCTTGTTCAACGTTAGAAAATGCAGCAAAGCAGAATTATAATGATGATAAAAAGCCACAGAAATTAGAATAAGATCCCCTTAGAGAGCAGGATTTGGTTTCCCACCTAATGTGGGAATTCTAATTTGGGGGTTCCAGATGCCACAAAAGTGTCTCTGAACTTCGCATATCAGAAGGAATAAAACAAAACTGATAACTATATTTCAGGTAGGTCGCACTCCCTCTATCTGGTCCACAGAGGTCAAACCCTGACACATGGAGACAAGCGAGTACAGCAGTCTGACAATCTGCGCCAATAAAGAGGATTGAACTCACCATTTCCTTGAGGAGACGCCGGGTCCTGAAAGCATGTCACGACACTAAATCCCCATGCGCCGCAATCACATTGTCCTCCAGTCCGAGCTCAACGACAAACTAATTATTGAACCTGGAAGGAGAAAGTACAGTGGCCCGGCTGGCGCTGACTCTCGAGAGTGTGGAGAAGTGTCCGTGCGCAAAAGAGCAGCGGGCGAGGAGAGGCGCTCGGTGCGCGCCTGGAGACACCGGGGGAGGGAGAGGGGGGACAGCCGGGGAAGAAGAGGGGAGACCTCGTGGAGAGCCCGGAGAGGGTTCGCGGGAAGGTGAGGACACCCGGCAGATATTTGGAGAGACAGCGCGGACTGAACAGAGCCAGCAGCGGAGATGTGGAGCTGTGCCGCTCTCTCAGCGGACATTAACCCGCGCTGGTCTAGTCCCTCCTCTTTTAGCCCTGAAGTGAAGGAAGCATCTCTCTCTCTCTCTCTCTCTCTCTCTCTCTCTCTCTCTCTCTCTCTCTCTCTCTCTCTCTCTCTCTCTTTCCCTCTCTCTCTGTCCCTCTCTCTCTGTCCCTCTCTCGCTCTCTCTTCTGTCATTGTCAGTCTACATCTTTTAAACACGATTCATTCGGTTGGTGCTTGTGTGTCGCTGCTGATGTGCGCTCTGGAGTGACAGCAGACGTGATTCTGGAGGTCAAAAGGACGCGAGGGAGAATTTTGAGCAGTGATCTACTTTTATTTTGGTTCTGCAGTCAAAAGAGATTAAAGACCTAAATTTCACCTAATGTTAGACGTTAACCCTTCACTTTGACCCTTGAATGCATAAACCTAAATATGACCTTCAATACAGATACACTTTATTACCTGATAATTTAGCTGAGAGCTTATTAAAGACTACAGCAAGCATGATTAGCGTAAACGTTGCAGGGCTGAGGGATTTCCCCGTAAAATAGGTAATACTGTGATATATTGTAGCCAATATCACAATCATATATATATATATATATATATATATATATATAATATATATATATATATATATATATATATATATATATATATATGATCTCAGTGTCTTTAATTCTCCTCTTCATGAATATCAGGACTGGACAAAAAAATCAATGTCATAATATTTTCGTCCAAATTGACAACTATCGTCCAGTAGTCTGAAGGTCGCTGGTTTGATGAGCAGGCTGCACATAAAGAATCATCGAGCGAGATACTGAACCCCAAAATTGCTCCTGATGAGCAGTGCGGCACTGTGCATGGCAGCCTCTGCCATCAGTGTGTGGATGTGTGTGTGTGTGTGTGTGTGTGTGTGTGTGTGTGTGTGTGTGTGTGTGTGTGTGTGTGTGTGTGTGTGGTGTGTGTGTGTGTGTGTGTGTGTGAGTGGGTGAATCTGATGTGTTGTGTTTTGAAGCGCTTTGAGTGGTCAGTAGACAGCAACTGGAAAAAGCACTATAGAAATGCCACTCCATTTATCATCCAGTAACACACTGAGACTTCTAATAACTAGCATGCCTCTAGTGCAGTAGTATATAGAGTGACAGGGGTTTGTGTCCCGGGTGTTTTTAAGCTATGTTACAAAAGTACGCTGATGTACAGTAAATACATCATGCAAGTTGCGGAAGTGACGTAACTGAAAGTGGTCATTTTAACTCAGAGTTTGATCTCTTCCTTAACCTAACCAATTCACCTTAATAATAGTAGATAATGATTTAAGACTTTGATTCACCAACTGACTCCTCTGTGTGTAGCGCTCTCCTACTGTTGATTTGATTGGTTGACATTAGCCCCTGATAGACAGTCATAGACAGATGGGTCGTCCAATCACCTGCTAGGTATTTATATGTACAGTTGAGGCCAAAATTATTAGCCCCCCAGGAATTATGGAACATTTTCCTAAAATTCTTGTCAATGTTTTCAGCATTGATAAAACTTGATATGATCAAACATTCACCAGTGCTATTTAGTAGCTTTTGGTACATTTTGGAATATAAAATGTGTTTTTAGGCTTGCTTTATATCAAATATAGTGAAAAATGGGGTGGTCAAAAATATTAGCCCCCATTATGGTGTGGTCAATAATATTACCCCCATGTGAATGTATGCTTTCAAAACACACCTAATTAACCAATCAGCTTTCAAAACACACCTGTACAGTCAACTGGCTTCCTAACAACACCTGAGCATTCAATCAGCATAAAAGGACTCCAAGGAACAGGGCACTTGAACACATTACTGAGAGGGACTACTCTTACTCACCATGCCAAAGTCAAAGGAAATCAGTCTTGAGCTCAGGAAGAACATAATGGAGGCTCATGATAAGGGGGAAGGCTATATTGCCATTTCTAAGCGTTTCACAATGTCTAGAACTGCTGTACTTTGCATCATTGCCAAGTACAAGGAGACAAATTCTGTAAGAAAAGAAACAAACCTGGGTGTGGTCAAAGCGCAAGATTTCAAGAATTCTGGAGAGGAAAATAGTCAGAGATGTCAGCAAGAAGCCCCGGACATCTGCCAAGATAATTGTCGCTGATCTGGAGTTGATGTTTCAAGGAACACAGTTGTGAGGGCTCTTCATCGTGGTGGCCTTCAGGGCCATCGACCCAGAAGATCCCTTTTACTCAAAGAGCAGCATATCATAGCCAGACTGAGGTTTGCCCATGAACATTCCAAAGGTAAAGATGAGTTTTGGAAGTCTGTGCTTTGGTCTTATGAGACTAAACTGGAACTGTTTGGGCACATGGATGTTGCTTATGATTGGCGAAGAAAGGGAGAGTCCTTCAACCCTAAAAACACAGTTCCCACAGTTAAACATGGTGGTGGGAGCATCATGCTATGGGGCTGTTTTGCAGCCTC
Source organism: Diplodus puntazzo (assembly GCA_963678695.2). Taxonomy (NCBI): domain Eukaryota; kingdom Metazoa; phylum Chordata; class Actinopteri; order Spariformes; family Sparidae; genus Diplodus; species Diplodus puntazzo. The sequence continues at coordinate 5,643,624 of OZ023158.1, read as the reverse complement.
AGGCACAGAGAGCCTTGCTCAGATGCATGGCATCATGAAAAGAGAAAATTATGTTGAAATTTTGAGGGATAATAAGCAGAAATCTGCTCGTAGTCTAGCCTTAGGTCGTTGCTGGGTCTTCCAACAAGACAATGACCCAAAGCATACATCGAAATCTGTCCAACTGTACCTGAAGGATACTAAAACCAAGGTCCTGGAGTGGCCCGCACAGAGCCTCAACCCTATTGAGAATCTGTGGCGGATGCTCAAAGTGAATGTCCATGCTCAGAAACCATGCAATTTGGACCAGCTGGAACAATTTGCAATGGAAAAATGAGCCAAAATCCCTCAGGAGACCTGTGCCAACCTAGTAAAGAACTACTACTAATGTTGTTGTCAGTTGTTGCACAGAATCGGTACACTATTGACTGTTAATGGCCAGGGGGCTAATAATTTTGGACATCTCATTTTTGCCCTTTCTTGTTTCAACTCAGTGTATCAATAAAATATCCTAATCAAACTTAGTAGACATTTTGTCTTTGTTATTTTGGAAACAAATACATTATAAACACTTGTTGTTAATGGTCATTTCCATGGAGAAATCAAGAGTTTTGTCTAATTTCATGAGGGGGGCTAATCATTTTGGCCTCAACTGTAGTACCTGCCCTTGTACACACTGTTTCTGGTGGCGTGTTGTCAGGTTCCTCGGGTTAAGATACTACAAAATCACAAAACACACTTTGTGTCTGTTTTTGGGCACTTCCCTTTTGGCTACTGGGCGAATTGACCCTCTGATTCCTTCTGGCAGGTATCACTGGATGTTTTGTTATCTTACACTTGGGAAGTTGTTTTGGTGAATTAAATTCTCAGCTCTATATGAACACTGAACACCACTGTGTCCAACATCCATCCAATTATTTTGTAACAAGACCAGCTTCAGCCTCATCACAGCGCAGAAAGAGCAGATCAATAAAGTTGTGTTTTCTATTTGCTTTCTGTATTTCAGTATAGGTGAACATATAATGGGCTGGCCACAGTGGATGCTTGTATAGTGCGTGGCGGCTGCGTTGCTGAGCCGCTGCTGCTCTCTTGCCTGTCTGTATCCTCATAAACTGCGTTGCTGTTGCAGCACAGCTCCTGCCTGCTAACTGTATACATGACACTTGTCTTTGATAATTATCAATAAATACAAGACAAGACATTTCTAGATAAAGCACGTGAGAAGAGTGACTGACTCGTGAGAAGAGTGACTGACAGTGTATCTCTTCTAACCTGTTAACATGGACGCTGAAATGCAAGCAACACATTGCGCAGATTAATTCTGTTCTCTGTAACTCACTGAGCAGATAAAACCTCTACTGCTTCTGTCCACTGACATCCCTCTATTCTTTGACCTCATTTACCCATCCATCACATCTTTCTTCTGAACTGAAATGATCTGTTTCTGTGTTATTTCTTTCCTCTCTTGGTTTGGGTGTATTCCATCAGCCTCTCACCCTCTAGGTATCTCTGATCCAGGCCAGTTGGTAATGAATATGCCACCTTAGTTTGAGGAGCAGCTAGAATTCTGCCTTTGGCCACTCAGCGCTATGTTTAATGCTTGAGTGCAGCAGTAAGATGCATCATTTATCTGAGTTGGTTTCAAGTTTTGTCAGCGGTGTCCGAGACTTTCAGTGCAACTCAAGGCAGAATGAACAAGCACAGTCAAGCAGTGTAATGCCGTATGGTAGCGCGATCATTTAAAATGAACCCCAAATTCAATGAGTGACTGTCATAGCACTCCCGGAGGTCACGATGGAGCAACGACACACACCAAACTGTAATGTCAAGATTTATAAAAAAAGACCAATAACACGGTTCCTGAAATGTTTCGTCAAAATTCGATCAGTGTTGTCCGGTGCATGGCGGCTGGACAGATGGCCCAAGGCCGATCTATTGTCCCACCCACGGTGTATTCATCAGGAGAATCAGCAAGAGAACAGTGAAGAGGCTACAAACCTCCTCTCACTCTGAGTCACAGTCTGGCTTATTGGCCAAATCTGTATGTCCACATACACATCAGTCACACTGGTATTTGCTCTTAAGATCAGCAAATTAAATGTGTACATATGTTACACAAGTTTGCACATGAAGATGAAGAACAGTATATAATGTAAGGTATAAAATGATGGCAGAAGCTGAAAATACATTCATATGAACAGGAGATAGAGGTTTAATTGATATGTGTATGTGCATTCTTAATGTGTTAAGAGTCTTTTGTGATTTTTCGTCTTTTTCTTATTCACATCTTGCTGCAGCCTGTAACCATCTCCTTCTCCCTCGCTCATAATCCTGTTCAGATACTACAGATCATTTCAACCTAACTCATCCTAATCACCTGAATCAGCCATAAACAGACTTCTCATGAAAACAACCATCCACGACTCTTTCTGATTGAGTTAATTTGATGATTCAGTCAAGAGGAGATTTCACGAAAGCAGACCGACTCCTACGTAAGTGAATTCGAACTCCAGTAAGGAGAATTGCTTTTATGGGCTTGTTTTTCTGGAAAATAGCTTAGTAAGCTGGGTTACTGGTATTTCTTTGCTGTTTTTAAATGTGATCTTGTCATTTAACCCCCCCGTGAATCTGATTTTGCGTCCGTATAATGTCAGTTTCATAGCCACAATGTCTTGTTAGTAGTCACTGTCGTTTTGGATTTGGACCTCCATGATGGTGCCAACTGCTTTTTTTTTATGGGATTTGTGGCTGAGGCAGAGAGTCTGTGCTCCTGTTAAAAGCTTTTGTAGAGTATTTTCCAAATCTTCAATTAAGCTGTGATCAGAAAGTATGCATTATGTCATCAAAGGTAGATGATAGTAGCCTACTAACGGATACCTGATCTTTCTACAAAAGCAATTTGATCCTTTTATGAACATAAAATGTCAGCATTAGGACAGAGTGCTTATACCTACTGCTGTTTTGAACACATACTGATCTCTGGCTCCATCTCATGATGCTGTACTTCATGGTGCCTGTGCACTGAAGCTTGTGCTTTGTGTACAGTTCCTGGAAACCATACAAGTCAGCATGAAACAAATTTTCATACTCCCCTTGGCTGTCTTTTGTTTTATGATTCTTTAAATGCTGTCAACAGTCTTGCGGCATAAATGTAATGAGTGGTTCTTAACTCCATTCTGATCCTCAGGTAAAATAACCTGCTTCGTCTTCTTCATTTGGACACATCAGTGGTGGATTGCACGCCTCCTCAGTTCTGCTCAAGTATGTCACGCTTTTATTGTGTGTATTTATTATCCATTAAACTAGAGAAGAAAAGAAGAAGAAGAAGAAGAAGAAGAAGGAGGAGAAAAGAAGAAGAAGAAGTAAAGGTAGGAGAAGAAAAAAGGTAGAAAAAGAAGAAGAAGAGGAAGGAAGGGAAGAAGATGAAGAAGTAGAGGATGGACAAGAAGAAGAAGAAGAGAAGGGAGAAGACACAGGAGAAGATAAAGAAAGGGAAAAAGTAGAGGAAGAAGAAGATGAGGAAGAAGAGGAAGAAGATGAAGAGGAGAAGAGCAAGAGGAAGATGAAGAGGAGCATAGAGAAGAAGATGAAGGAGAAGAGGAGGGAGGAGAGGAAGAGGAAGAAGGAGAAGAGGGAGAGAGGGAAGAAGAAAAAGAAGAAGAAAGCATGATAATTGGTTGCCTACATAGTTATGCTGAAGCGTTCGGACAGTTTAACTAACACAGTGACAACTTGAAATGTTCAGTGTAAGATGAATTGCTGAAATGTTAGCATGGGCGCTGCTAATAGGTCAGAGATATGGGGTTCAACAGCTTAAATGTTTGCTATGTATGCTAAAGTGTTAGCATGGAACATTCATAAAACTGTGTTTTATGCCTGGAAACTGATATCTAGTTATGTTTAAGAGCAAGCAGGAAGATTAAAGTGTTAGCTAGTCATGCTGAAGTTTTCCTTATGCTAGTATCAGCTAACAATCTATTAGCGACTCTTGGTTGACTTGACATTTTTATTAATTGAAATGAATGTTGTTATTGACGGAGTGGACTGCTGTGAATGTGTCAAAGCTTCCTGCTCACATTTAGGACATTACCTGCCGTTTTGTGCTGGCCTCTCCGGCTGTAGGTAAACTAAACTCCCCCAGGATACATACCATCGCGTCGTATCCGAACATCCCTAATATGAGGTGCATTAGAAGTTGGAATGAAGATGCCGAGAAAGCGAGACCAAACTTTCATCTCTCCTGACATCCACAAATGATCCCGGGCTCGCTGGATGTCTGTGGTCTGCTGTAATGGCTTCCCGTGATGAGCTGCCCTGCCTTACCATTTTCTGTCTGTCCTCGCATTTCACAAAATCATTATGTAAGCTAGTTTTCCTGTAAACCAATTTCCCTTCAGTACACTGTGTTCATCATGCAGGCTTTCTCACTCTGATAGTTGTCATTGTGTGCTCTTAATCATACGTGTCAGGTTGAGAAAGGAACTGTTTGTCAGAGGATACACTTTGCTATAGCTTGAGTATATATCTTGAGTGTGACTGGTCTGACAAGATAAGTAAATTAATCATTTTGTTTTTGACAGAGAAAACTGGCAGTACAAGCATTCTCCTTTTCTCTCTAAGCGTTCTCCCCACTTCTCCTCAACCGCCGCAATCAATAACAACCACACTGTTATCAGTACCATGAGAATGGGGACCAGACTTGTTCAGAGCATTTCTTTATTCTATAATGATTTGAACTTGTAACTGAAAATGTCAGCCCTCGCAGCATAAATCACTGGGGTGAAATAGAGGTTTTTCACAGCGAATTGGACAAAACAGGTCAATCACAGGTGATTCTAATAACGTTAACGATTCCTGAGGCGGCACCAACGACACCAGGAGGCTGGAAACGTCTCACCTCGACGCGTGTGCCCTATTCACACTGCCGTTTGCATGCAGGGATCCTGCGTCAATTCTCCGCACCCTCCTCTGTGTGAAAGTTTCAGATGCGGAGAGGGGGGAAATTTTGCTGCGGCTCTGATCCGCCTCTGGAGGTAGTATCAGGGCTGCATTATTGGTGAGCCGTCCCAGTGTGAACGGATAATCTGGAGGCGCGGAGCGAGCGCGTGTCGGTCTGACAGTCTGATAACTACACAGGTCCTTCACTCACCTAAATACAGAGAAATGTCCCACAATGCAACGTTACAGGACCGAACAAAAGTAACGTAGTAACTGTCTTTGGCAACTTATATGAGGGAAAACAAATACCACAGCTGTACATGGAGAAGCGTCTGTCCTCCCGCCTGCCCTAGTGACTATTCATCACGTTTCTGCCCGAAAAACAGCGTCTGTCACCAGCAAAAAACGTTTAACTCACTGAGTGTTTGTGACGAAAATAAATCACTGCGACCGTCAGCTCTCCGTACCAAGACTTCACGGAACTTTCCCTCAGAAAACACCCTCCGTCCCACGAGTGACAGAGTCAGACAGCGTCCAGTTTACTGATGGTAATTATGTATGTATGTCAGAATTTAATCAAAAAGGGTTTATAAATCATTTTTATCGACCGCGACGGCCCATTGGTTGATTTCTAGAAGGACATTGGGCTAATCCAATGAAATCTCTCGGCCCTCCTCTTTTTTTTTCTAAGTGCACAATTTAGAGGGGGCTGCCCATTGGTCCATCTTCAATATAGACAGTGGACTGAACCAATCAGGATATAGTAAGACAGCGGCCCCACCCCTCTCCTCCCTGCGCTGTCACCTGTAACTTCTGCTAGTTTCAAAGTGTTGAAAAAGTGCGAGGAGTCACAACATGGAACAATTAAAGAGAAAGAAAAGTTGCTTGCTAAGAGAAGAATCTCACTGTAGATGCTGCAAAATGTGCTAAAATCACAGACTTGTTGGCTGAAGGGGCTGCTGTAGCCTCCACGTCCTCTGAGACAGCAGTGAACCAGCAACAGCAGGTTGAAGGTGAAGAAAGCAGCAGCGGGCAGGAGAGGAGCAGCAGAGATGCTGCTGACTGACAGGGACAGTGTAGTACAGCCGGTAAGCAGGTAGTAACGTTAGGATAATACAGGGACTGTGAGGTGATGGAGGTAACGGTAGCTCTATTACATGAAGCGTTATCAACGGGTCTGACCGGCCCGGCAAACCTGACCAGACCCGCGGGCCTCAGGTCCGGTCAGGTTAACCGGGGGGGGGGTTGCATATTTGGTGTTGCATACGTCCCAAAATCTGGCAACCACCTTATTCTGATGAAATAGCAAACGGTCAAGGCTGAGAAGCTCCATCACGGCATTTTTGATATTTAGGTTAAAGGTGAGTTGAAAGGCTGCATAGTAGTTTGAATTTGTAGCAACCCTCTATGCTGTGGTTGAACATGTTTTACAAAACAGATTATAAAACTACTAAAAGAGAAGTAAAAGCTTTGCAATTTAAGCATTACTAAAGTAAGTGTAAAAAAAGTATAAAAGTATTATTAGCAAAAGGTATGCCCACATTGAATAAGAGTAAGACAGTGTTAAATGCTTTTAAGACATAGTTGCTTTGCATGAGTTCATAAAGCAGCCCTGTTTTTAGCCTGATATAACAATGTTGTAGCTTTTTAAAGAAGGGAGCACCTTTTAATCTGAAGAATTAGAATTGAGCTTCTATATCAGGGAAATTCAGAAAATACATATTAGAGCTGATTTCAGTAAAAAGGATAAAAGAATCAATTGAACTACACAGAGCAGACAAAAGTGGTGGAGTTCTCAAAAGACACTAAACCTCTGAGATTTACGATGCTGATGACACATTGTGCTTGAAATAGAGAAGGAGGAGGTAGAACTATGTGTTGAGTAAAAGTACTCATTTGCTTTATACAATGGTTATTTGATAGACTTATAAAGTAATGATAAACTGTAGATTTCTAATGAGCCTAAAAGCAAAAAGTTATTTTTTTTTTTTTTTTGATTTTGCACCGCTAAATATGAGCGGCCGGTCTAAGCCAAAAATGCCAGGGCCGATTTTTTGTCCCAGTCCACCCCTGCTATTGACTACACCTGTGTTTATCTGATCAGACGTGTTTGAATATGTGCTGTGAGCAAGATAACAGATGAAGACAACAGGACCAAACAGAGAATATGAAATAGATGCTTTGAGATATATTTAATAGCCAGTAATGTCAACATTAAACATGCTTCTTTTAAGCCAATTAAATAAATACATCATTATTCTGTGTTATCAGTACAGATATTTTAAACATGTTTGTAGGACTAATATATTTGGGATTTTTTAATGAACATTTCAATGATTATTCCCCCTGATTTTTATACTTTTCTATGTTAGAGATGTTATTTTTCCTGACAATTACCTGATATTATTATGTTTTATTCATACATTGTTGATATTTGCTAGTATTTTACTAGACTTTGTCTGACGTTTTATTGATATTTCTCTGATATATTCCTCTTTTTCTCAGATATTTCATACATTGTTGGATATTTACTACTATTTACTACTTTAAAACATTTTACTTATTTTGTTTTGATATTTAACAGATTTAATTATTTTTTGTTGGATATTTTTTATATTGTCTTGAATTTTTTACGTACAAATCATTTTTATAGTCTATTTTTCTTTATTTTTCAGATATTCTTCTATTTTTTTTATTGTTATAGATACAGGATATTTCACACATTTCTGTTTGGATATTTCACTAATATTAAACAATGGTGATTAATCTGTGATCACAAATTATCATTATTGTACCAAACTTTTAATATACTCCTAAAAACTTGTTCTCGAACAATATTCTTGGAGTAGAGGCGAGCAGGTGTCAGGTATTTGCCAAGGTTGAGTTTTGTCACCATTTCAATTTCAAAGTGCAGCTGAGGTCACCAAACTGTCCTCCCTCCACTGCTCAGCTGCTGAAGCCAAGTTGAGACGGGAGTCAGAACAATGAAGGCTGAGGCCTTGATATCAAAAAAATGACGACTGCTCCGTCTGGAAACAACTTGGAGAACAAGCAGCTCGTCCATGTGATCAGTTCATAAATCTTTGAGTCCTGTTCATAATGAGACTGAGACTGACAGCATCCACACTCGAGTATCTACATGAGCAAATGATTAGTTGAGCCTGTGTGTGAACAGAGAGGTCATCTAAACCTCTGTATAACAGAGTGGGAAGTATTTTAACACCAAGTTCAGCTTTGACAAGACAGTATTGATTAAACCAGATCTATCAATATTGGATCTTTGAGCTCTTCTAAAACGTGGCCCCAGATTGTTTCTAACAATAGTCCATGTTGTTCTCATGCAGTATTTAAGGTGACAAAAGTGATCTGATGTTTTATTCTTAAAAATAAATTAAGACTCATGTAGTTCATTTAGGCAAGAGGTTATTATATTTATCTAATTTGCAACTTTTCTTTACTCTCTGACACCTTTTTCTTCCCGTCTCCCAGAGATTCATGGGTTCGGCCAATTTGTCATTCTACTCCTGCAGAAAACAAGATTCATATTTGTGACCCGGCAGAGGCTTCCTCTGAAATAGACTTTGAGCTGATACAGACCAGGAGTGAACCTCCAGCTCTCGGTGGTCCACATCGGTGAAATGACTTCAAACAGTGAAGCTTTCAAATTGGGTCACATCTAACATCAAGGATCCCTAAACAGAGTCTAATCTAATAAGAATTTTGCTTTTAAATGGTTTATTACTTAAAGTGTACAAAAGATATGACCAAAAAGTCATGCATTCAGTCATATGTTGCTTATGGACGGATCGAGTGGAAAAATGTGGCAGACATGACGGCTTGTTGTGTTTAATTTAAAACAGGAAAGAAGACATGGAGTCACAGTTTTGGCATGGATCCTAAGTAACCCCAGAAACACACTATGTTCATGTCATTTCACAACTTTGCTGTCACCCTAGTGACCCCGAGTCCCACGTTGTCTGAGTCTGTGTTTCTGTAAGTATTGAAAACACCATTTATGATCATTCGTTGCCATGTCAGGGAATCTGAGTGAGGCCACCAGACGTTTTGTGGAGGCGGCGTGTGGCTAGCAGAGCTAACGACCGCCAGACCAGACCAGCCTGCTTTGATAGTCGCTGCAGAGGTCTGTATCATTTTCTCTTTCAAGCTTCTGTCCATTTCCCCTCCTCTCTTTATCTTTCGTGTCTTAATTTTTCTGTTGCTCTTCCTCCTCCTCTTTTGTCCTCAGTCTTCACTCCATAATTATTCTGTCTCTGCCTGTCTCTAACTCTCTGCCTTCTTTCTCCTCTCATTCCTTTCAGAAGGCTTTGCTGGCATCAAAGCTCCAAGCTTTTGCCACACAGCACGGGGGGGGGGGGGGTTTCCAGATTAAATGTTCATGTTTACTTACACCTGAATTAAACCTTGTAGAAAAAGTCTGATAAAAGTTACAAGACCGCCTTTGTAGCGACAATTAGTGTGATTTCCAATGCCAACAAATTTTGGCAATGCAAAACACCACCAATATGATCCTCAGCTCACTGCTGGTCGACGTCCATCTCCCTTCAGCTTCTCTGACTCCACAGAGACACTCGCTTGCTCACTTTATATCCTACTTTCCGGTCCAAATAATCTTCAATTTACTTGGTATTTTGGTTCAGCCCTGTGTGTGTTGCCTTGGTCATGCAGGATAAAATGTTTTCTCTCCTCTCTGTCTCTCACTCCTCCTCCCCAGATCCTCATCCTTCAACAGGCTCTGCTCTCCCATAGCTCTGTTTTCATTGTGAGTGTTGTGTGCAATAGTGCATGACAGAATTTCAGCTATGATGAAAAAGCCATTTCGTTCCGGGAAAAAAATATTGATTTGACTTGTTTCTGCTCTCACATATTCTTGTGTTGCTGTATCCTCACGACTCGGCTTTTAAGTTAATGAGGAAAATATTATAGAACTGGGAATGATTGAAAGATATACCCAAGAAATGTACGTTTAAAAAATTCAAAAAATGAACTTAAATCATCAACAGAACGGAAAGAAATAAGAGTTGACATCATGTCAAAGAAATCTATGTACTGTGTGGCAGAGATGTCCAAGATGAAGATGCTAGCCTGATAGCCCTGGCCTGTTCAAGACTGCATTTTCACCTTTGTAAGCCAGAAACCACTGGAATTCTTTACAACATGTCCGGTCGTCTGCCAGCCCGGTCCATTTTTTCTAACACTCTGGGGAATGTGTTGAGAACAAGCCATAAAATTGTTTTAAGAAGAGGTTCAAGAGACTTATTGACATTAAGCGACAGTATATCATATTACTTTTTAATTGCAATTTGATAGATTTACAAATAATACATTCACATCTTATGAATACATTATCCAAAGGTGAAAGGTGGTCTTGTATATCCTCTGTGTCGTTAAAAGGATGCAGGCCTATTTAAACCCTCAGGAACATTCTTCTGCTTGTTATCCGACAGTGTTGTTCCTCTTTCCAGCTGCTGGTTAACTCGGTCAGTAATGAGCAGATTAAACCTGAGAGGTCATGAGTCATGTTAAAATTTTCACTTAGTTTCTAGCCAAGAATGTTGCTGTGTGGAGAGTCATCTGTGCTTCACGCTGACTGCCGGACTGCAAGCAGCAAAATGAACACAAAACACTTTCCTAATGGATTATCCATTTTGGAGATTGTTGTTCTGCCTGAAAATCACCAGTATGCACCAAATGTTCCAGTCCACAGTGAACATCATCACTGGGCGATGAGAGGCCATTCTATTTTGAATCATCATTTTTCAATTTCAGCAACAATTGTGACCTTTTTTATAATCATCGATAACTGTCATGGTGGAGTGAAACCTTTCAAAACTGAGAATAAAAACCTGGTCCGATGTCTTTGTTCAGGGCCAGACCAAAATAAGAGACGTCCTACTGTACATCTACACCACAAGACTGCAGCTGTGGCCAATGAGGAGGACAGAACAGAGAAACAGATTACAAGGATGACATTATTAGGGTACAAAAAAGGTAACTGTATTCCAATAAATTTACAGAAATGAAGATGTAATTAGATTGCGGATACATTCGTTAAAAAGGAGGATTATTAACAGGATTACAATTTTAAAATAAAGATTGACATACTAGTCTTCATGAGTTCATGAGTGTCACACAACGCCACTCCGGTCTGCAGTGAAACCAACACACAAGTGTGTATTCTAACAGAATAAAAGTAATCTTGCTGATACTTATTTTTTCCTGTATCTCCTGCGTATGTTTGGCACTGAAGTAATCCTAAAGTAAGGAAAATTATTCAAATTACATTATTTCAATATTGTGACACTTAGATTATGTCACTGAGCACAGTTCTTAACAGGTGATTAGTGACTGACCCTGACAACAAAGAGTCAAAGCAGAATGAAGTGAGGCTGACAAACGCTCTCTCTCTCTCTCTGTCTTTCTCTGTCTTTGCTCTCTCTACCACAGGAGCGACAGGAAGGAAGTGAAAACAAGTTCTGTTGAAGCTTTGCAGCTGACGGTCTTACTTACTTACTTACTTACGTGATGCCCAATTAATGTCCAAGGGGTGGCTGGATTCGCCATTGTTCCGCTTGAGCAAACTGAACGCATCCCACTGCGCAAAGCAAAGATAATTAGATAGAATAGATATACACACACTCACAAAAACCAACACATGAACAACATACTGTCAGCATCTTTTGAAGCACTGACCCATAATACCACTTTTATGCATGACCCGCATGTTCGTATGTACCCACTCACACACGAGAAGACCGTCTGCATCTATTAAAGGGTGAGCTGCTCACTGCTAAACTTTGCTGTGTCAGACCCGTCAGACCACCCTGAATACTCCACAGGCAGACCTTTTTGCACTTTAAACAGTGTCACTTGATTTCCTCCTTTTTAAGAATAACTACTGTCAGTGCCACTAACCTAACAATAAGAAGAAATAAGCTGCCTGCACAGACAACTTATATGTCTGTTTTTCTGGTGAGGATGGTCTGAAAATAATACAGATGAGCTATGCGACTGAATATTCAAGTGCATGTCTCGTGAAACCCCCAAAACTGCTAAAAGAAGCAAATATAGAGCTCCTTATTCTTCAAACATCATCGTTTCCCCGTCCTGACCTAATGAAAACCGTAGCTAACTTCACATTTCTTCATTTAAAGGCCATTTTGAATTAGTATGTGTGACTGTATCTGTCAGGGTATTTTTCTTTTTAAGCCTGCTCATGCGTGAATCTATTCGCAAAACAATCTGTGTGTCTACAATGTGTGTGAGTACAAATTGAGTTTTCACATCTACATCGGTGTGCATGTTTGCATGCATGTGTGTATTGAGTGCCTGGACCACCGCTCACACACATAATTAGCTCTTCAATCTGAGTCTGGGAGAAGAAACAAGAGGGATTTAAAAGAGCTCAGCGGTTCCCCGCTGCTGCTTGTTGCTGGGAGGAAAGTGTCTTATGTTTCCTATTAGTCGATTCAGTAGCTGTTGGACATTCAGTCGCAGTAAATAATACAAAGTGAGGGAATGTGTCTGACAGCTGTGTAACGATTAGTAGGAGGAAAACAGTTTTTCGCCAGCCTCTGTGTGTTTCATCTGAATTCATGTAAGCCAGCTGTGATCCTCTGGTTTATGAAAGTGAAAATATCAAAGTCCAACAAGCAGCATGTAGAAATGAGATGGACCAATCAGTCTTGTGAAGTGACACCAGCCCATCAGGAAACCAGGAACATGACATGGATATCATAATACTGAGATGAACACTGACTGAAGCTGAAGTGGAAGTGGAAAGATTCAGGGGCAGGACAATGAGCTGGGTTTTGGTTGATTCACACCCAAAGCTTCCAGCTGTGTCTGAAACCGCTGTGTTTGTGATTCAATGCACTATATTTAGTTTACAACATGTCATTTGTGAGTCTGAAATTCATGCAGTAAACACAAACGTGGTGTCCTGAAATTTCTTATAAAGACACGAACACGTGCGCTACAGTTCACCGGTACAATCTCTCACTCTTATAGATCCCAAACTTTTCGAGTGCTTCATGTGAAGGGAAGGGAATGTGTGAATTTCAAATCCCAAATTACATTCTGTGCACTAAATCCAATCCAAGTAATGGGCTTTGAAAACCTTTAAGGCATATACAGATTTTTTTTTTTTTTCTTATGTTTTTGCCATCCTTTTCTGACACATATTTAAATATCTGTATTAATGCTGTACAGCCACAGAAGTAGTAGCGATAATAGAAGTTTTATTTGCTTATGATGACCCTTTTTCAGTTTAGCTACATCACTTTCCCAAAGTCTAGGTCGGTGGGTTTAGAGCCCCCAGATTCTGGATCAGTCTGCTGGAGGAGCTCAGGTCGGCTAACCCAGCAGCCAGTTTTAAATCTCTTTTAAAAAACTCACTGGCAACATAAGGCAGCAGCTTTGTGTCGTCGTCCTGTGTTCATCTCCAGCCTGCTTTTCCCTCCACAGCTGCCCTGCATCACCGTCGTTAGTGTTCCTCCATCAGCTCCTTTCTGTTTGTTCACATCACTCCCCCCACCTGTGCTTCTCCACTTGGCTCTACTTGCACCTCACTCCCTCACCTTTTTAGTTTGCATGTTTAAGTCCAGTCATTGGTCCAATCTTTCTTGGATGTTTGCCTGTTCTGTTGACCTGCTCCTGTGATTCATCTTGGAAGTTCTGCTTTTTAGCCCCCTTCCTGCGGTCTCTTTGCATTTGGTTCCATTTCTATGATAAATACTTGTTTACATGTTTTCTCTCATTGTTTTAGTATGACTAATCTTAGTTTGGTGTACTTGCAAAATGTTGTCTAATGTTTTAAACGTCATTCTTTCTGTATTCTATTTTGCTGGTTTGGCTCTTTGATCTTGAATAATTCTAGTATCTGTATAGTTTTCAATTCATTTTACTTTGACAAGCACCGTGTAACCTTGTTAAAAAGGGTACCACACTGTGTAAATCAAGATTATTATAAATTATCTTTATTGGCATTAAAGTTGGTAGGAAGTTAATTTGGTGAGCTCAGTGTAAAAATAAGACACAACTGAGCAGTGAATGCTTATAAAGTCCTCTAGTATGAAATATATGGCTTAAAAATTACAAAAATTGTCAATCCAATCTCTTTTTTTTTACAAAGAGAAGTGAAATATAATTTTGAAAAAAATGAAAGATAACAGACATTACAGTGCAACACAGAAACAAGTAACACTGAACTGTTAAACAAAAATAAAAGAAGAATCCTCCCAGCAAACAATCAGTTAAAACTATTCAACTCAGGGATTTTTCATTTGTACTCTTATCATCACTTTGTTCCCTAATTGCTTTTATTAATAATTCATGTTATGTGTAATTTGAACTCTTATTTGAAATAAAATCAGCTTCCAACCTCAGTCACAGACTTTTCTACTACGTCTATTCATTGTATTTTTAACATAATGCAATTAAGAATTAAATCAAAATTTCATGCATTCATCAAATGAAGATAATTGAAAGACATTTGTATAGTTGACATGAAGACAGGAAGAGCATTACGACACAGACGGAGTGAGAAGATTTAATAACTGAGATCCATTAATACGCATGTATGAATGGCTTGAATTGGATTAAATTATTCACATTTTATCAGCGATCGAGCTGAGAAAGTATCACCTTTAGCCACAATGTGTGACATTAATTTGACATTTCTTGCTTTCATCCTTTGCGATTTTGGTCATTACTCACCATCCATCTGCTGTTTGACATTGTGCATTCAGTCTCCAAATAAAACTAACTACTGACGTGATTCAGTGCTTCTGGCCAAAATGTTACTGTACAAAATATGAATTAGTTTGGAAATCTGTGTGTAGAAAGTAAATGAGGAACCGCGTCTACCACACATGCTGTTTATCAGGACACCAAACCAGTGAACACTCAACCGGTGAAGAACAACGGCAGTTCCCAGTGGATGTACCGGGTGGATCCCTCAGCCAGACTCGCGTTCAAGTTCACAGGGTCACGCCAAAGAACAATCAGTGTGCCAACATGTGTGAAAGTGTCCTTAAAATTGGATGGCAGTACTATGGGATTTTCATCTCTTGGCAGTCAGTTGTTGCCCTATGCGTTGGTCACAATTGGACATTTGTGTGAAAGTTCAGTCTGCTGCTGTACTGAGATATTCCAGAGGCCAAATTATAGATGAAAATATGAGAGGGCTTCGGAAGAGGGGAAATAGCACGTAGAGGGAGAATATTTTTGAATCTAAGTGGGTGAATAAGGCTTTATTGTTTTACAATTATGTGTGTCACGCTTAGAGCAAGGAAGGTGGACCCAAATGCATGAGACGGCAGGCAGGCAGGCAGATAAACCACTGGAACAGGTCAACAAAGACTGAGCTAAACACACAAAATCCAAACTAAACTAATGAGAGGAAGAGGTGCAGGTGGAGAGAGACAGAGAAGCACAGTTGAGGGAGGAGAAGAAAGGCTAATGAGGCTGATGTGAGACAGTTGTGGAGGGAAACTCAGGCTGGTGGGGAGCGCAGGAGCACGGCAGGGAAACAACGCAGGGAACACAGGCGAGAAGGATAATGGTGGGAAAAGACAGGAAGTGGAATTTTTTTTTGGCCTTTATGGTTTTATTGATAGCACAGCTGAAGGTATGACAGGAAACAGGGTGAGAGAGAGAGAGAGAAAAACACAGCAAATGGTCCCCAGGCCGGGAGTCGAACCCGGGTCCGCTGCAGCGAGGACAAAGCCTCTGTACACGGGACGCTGCGCTACCAACTGAGCTAAATGGCGCCCCCAGGAAGTGGAAATTTGACGTGACACACTGGGAGAGAACGTACAAAATCTTTCATTGTAAATCACAACAGATAACAGTTGTTTGCGGTGGCTGAAATTTTAGGATTTGTGTGTAGCGCGTTCACACATAAGACATAAAACAACGAAGTGAAATGTACTACAAAGTGCCAGCATGCTAATATTGACTTAAGATTTTGATGGATACTCTGTTAATTCAATGTAAAAGAGAACTGGCACAGCAACTCGCAGTTACTTGAGATGCACAGTGTGTGATATTCTTTCACTAGGGGTCTCTCAATCAAAACAAACAAAAGAAGTAAGTAGCGTGGGATTGTGGGAGTTGTCGTCTTCATTGATCACGTCCTAGCCTAAATAGCTTAGGACCGACTTAACTGTTGATGTCACCTTCACCATGCAGCCATTGGTTTGGTTTAAGCAATACATCTAGTTGGTTAGGTTGAAGTAACTACATTAATTTGAATTCAGATATGAATACTGTATAATGTGTGGGCGTGTCCTTTATGACTCTGAAACTCAGAGCTCAGACGTGTCCTAACGACTCTATAAGGACACTCCCACACAGAGTTTAAAAGCCTGAAACTCCCCTCCAGTTAGTTAGAACTGAAGAAGCCTTTTGGGTGAGAGGAGAAACCTGAAAGTCCAGTTGCCTACGATACAGCAATTTCTTACAAACTGGACCTTTAAAGTACTTTGCCTGACTTCCTACTTTGCTTCCATGATAATAACTAGAGGTCACTAGAGGTCAGCACCTAATTTTGTATGTAAATATGGGTCTCAATATGCTTCTCTCACAGTCTTTCTGATAAGGAAGAGCTGTTTGTGTAATTTGTGGTGCAGCCAGCAGAACAACCAGCAGCAATCCAAACGGGCTTTGATGATTTCCTCTCGCAGTTTGCCAACACAACTTATTTTCCAGGGCAGTAAGCAGTCCTTTGTGTCTTCCCTTCTCTAATTTGCTGCTACAACAGTGTAAATTAAAAACCAACAATGTGGCAAAGGTGACTTTTTTTTCTCTCTCTCTCTTGTTTCCTAGTGTAATCCCACTTTATCCCTCAAGTTTGTCTTTCGTGCTTCTTTCTTTTTTGTTCTTTGGTGTTTCGCTGTGTAGCTCATCCCCCTTCACCTCTGCTTCTCACCTTCTCTGTTTCTTTGATTAAAGCAT
The DNA here is from genome assembly GCA_963678695.2 of Diplodus puntazzo. Taxonomy (NCBI): domain Eukaryota; kingdom Metazoa; phylum Chordata; class Actinopteri; order Spariformes; family Sparidae; genus Diplodus; species Diplodus puntazzo. The sequence goes on along the minus strand of OZ023158.1, from coordinate 5,626,731 downwards.
ACTTGAAACCTACTTCCTCAAAGTCTGCAGACACTGAGAAAGACATTTTAGTACCAACCAAATTAACCACTCAGACAGTAAAATGTACTCTGACACTAAAACAGCCTCTTCTGAGTTTTGAATTTAAGGGTCGACATAGAGTTCACCTAAAGGAGAAATTGCTGTCTCTGTCTGTCTGCTACAGACTTCATTTTCCTAACCAACATTTTTCTTTACCTTTCCTCAGAGTAATTTTGCCCACTGTTTCGCCCATTACACCCCCGCCATTTCATCTTCTTCTCTTGCCAGTTACACAAATATTTTCATACTTAAGAGCGATCATTCTCCCTAAAGAGCAGGGGAAGAAATCAGAGTTTGACAAAGGCCAGAGTTCCACGTTTGATTGAGTGCCGGTAAGGCGAGACTTCCACTCGGAGGCCTCTCCAGTCTCCAGCGGCTGAACTTGCTCTGACTTTCTGCAAAACTTGATTTTCTGATTGCTTCAGAAATACTTTGGTCTCTAAATGTCTTCACAAACACCACCTGTGCCATGTAGGTGGCAAGAAGCAGGAAAATGAATTGTTGCATTTATTATTTTCCTATTTTTCAACTCAGGGAGAAGATAATTGGAACGTCTGATGACTCAGATTTACATACTGTTGCTACAAGACGCAGCGTGAGGTCTCTCTCAGTCAGTGTACCTTTTCACTGCGTCTTCTCCCACATCTTCTTTATCTCGGGCTATTTTTAACCTCACTCTGTCTGTCTGTGTCCTGCGTGTCTATTTTTGTTTGTTTTTTGAGTGTCAGAGTAATACAAAAATGCGTGTTTACGATTTTTTCCTTTTTTTGATTTCTGTGGTTCATTCATTAAACGTTGCAGTTACTTTTATAAAATGATTGACTTTTTGATGATTCACTTTTATATTACATTTGACATAACTTAGCATAATAACAATTAGAGTGACTCATAGTCTTCAAGGCTCGCTAATATAATCCGTCTCCGTTTAAGCAGCACTTAAACATCATTCAGTCAGCGCTGAGTTTGAAAGAGAGACTGAAGTAAAAGATATTTTAGATCAGCTGCCTCATCGGTACTGTGCACATACAACTCTTAACAGAGATGAGAAGTAAGCGAGATGTCTCACTCCTTAGCAACTTCAGTAATCAGCTCTGGAAAAAAAAACTATATGTCCAATTCAGAATGATATTGACAAAGACTAGTTGTTATCTCATGAGGTTTGTGATCTGCTGCTTTCCACTGTTCCAGGGCACGAGAGGAAAAAATACTGGAAGGCAAACTTCAGACAGACAGACAGGGGTCTTTACTAATTAAATCTTAACTAATTGATTATAGTTAATTATGGTTAGAAAATACGTTTCACCCCAAGTTCACCTAGAGCAAGGTTAGGTTGCAAAGTTAGCATGACCCACAGAGCCATAGTCCTGCATAGACGCAAATGAGGGGAATGTCGACTGCATCAGTTGGCCAGTATCCACAGTCTACATCTGGAGAATCAGAATATAATCACATTTATGAGAAATACACCAGGGTTAAATAAAACTAAATCACCCTTTAAAATGATCAAGAAGCTGGAGACAGATTTAGACAGTTTAATGACTGACAGAGACAACACTCATTCATCTGATATTCTATTAGAACTGAAGTCTCTCTGATCTGACACACTTCAGAGCTTTGATCAAACCTGATGGAGGGAGCTCACCTGCAACACAGATACTAAAAGCGAGGCCTGATTGTTGATAGCAGTCCTAGCATGTGCTAGAACGCATCTAATATCATGTTGTTGTTGTTTTTTTTCAAATGTCAGGAATCAACACGTATGTCTGAACGTGATGTCACCGGATGATGAAATGAACATCAAACGATCGTTATTGTAGAAAAGACTGTCAAAGGTGATAAAGGGATGATGAGGCTTCTTGCCGAGGAAGAGAGTAGTGACACTTCGGTTAAATCTCTGATCATTCCAGACAAAAAAGGTGTGGGGTTTTTTTTGCATTCCCATTTCTTGAAAGAGCTTTATTTTCATTTAACGTCAGCAGCAGAGAAATGAGATTCAAATAATATCCATATTTTCACAAACTGAGCAGCTTTGCTGAAACTGATGTACCTTAGCATCAGATTTACGGTATAGCAGCGTCATCTCAATCAACATGAAATTGTGCTCTCATGCACCAGTCTGCGTGTCGTCCCCGACAATTACCCTCTGATGGATGTTAACTGGCTCCTGTTTGACTGTATTCACACATAAATCAGTCTCATTCTGTCCCCGTGTTGGCTCCGGTAATGTGCTGTAACAGTGCCAAAACAGCTTTTGTGTCATCAAGCACAGTGATTATGTGTGTCTGAGCTGTAATAACCTGCTGCCTGATGATGCTTAAATATGTCTTATTTATGATGTAATGTGCATTGTTCTTATTGCCACATCACATCTGTTTACAAACACTTATAAAATGATGCTTGGAGAAAGAAGCCTGGAGGCTTTCAATAAAGTATCACCCTCATTTACTCCTCTGACCTTCTCTCTCTTCCCTCAGTGTTAGGTCGTCACACTGAGCTCAGTCAAATCGTCAGTCCGTGTCTTTGTTGTGTCATTTAGACACTTCTGACAGCCTTTCTTCATCTTTTTCACTGTGAAAAGTACTTTTCTAAATCCTAAAAACGGAAAAGAACGACAAGAAGAGAAATACGTCTTAAAAGGATTTATATCTGTGTTTCTAGAGAGGAGGACAGGTAATTGAATCTCCAGAGAGAAAGAAGACCGTCTCTTTACAACCTGAGACTGTCTGTCTCTGTCTGGTGGATCCACTTTGTTTTAAACACACAATTTATGAATACTGACGTCGTTCTGCCAAAACGTAATGGCTGTTATTTAAAGCGATCAAATAATGGTGGAGACAGCGCTCCCAAACAGAACCTCCATTAACAGCAAACTTTGCCCTCTCTACTGGTAGCATCCACGGTAGCAAACTTATTAAAGTTATCATGAGCAATCAGTTTTATGGATGGAAGTGGAACTTTTGACTCTACTAAACATACACATAGAGAACGTCTTCCTGTCAGCGTCACTCTCTCTCACTGACACTAGCTACCTCTTGGCTAGTATCGTTAGCTGTAACGTTAGCCTCTTGACCATAGATCACCTCTTTATCCAGGCCGGGAGCAGCTTTCTGAAAAAGTGCAGGTCATTACGTTATTATTTGATTCTCCAGCTCTTGCCAGCTTCTGCTCATTACTCTCCTTTAGAGAGAAACAAACTTCATAATTATAGTAGTTTGGTTAGGTCAGTAAATATTCCATGCCATGTGTCTGTCTGGCCACTTGTGATGATGTTTTGATGTTGCACACAGAGCAAAAATGACTTTTTTTCATGATGAAACAGGCTACGTTTTCTAAAGCAATGATGAATAAAATGTATACCTTATGGTTTTAACTCACAATCAAAATTTGGCATCATTGGTGGAGTGGTGGAAGCAATAGTCAATGTTTTTACTTGAATAAGCAGTACCAAAGTGTAGACAAGTTAAGTACAGCAATCAAAATGTAACCAACTAGCAGCTAGTTTTGAGTGGCTTCTCCTTTTCATCCTGAAGTTGATACACCCACTGACGTCGTCACGGTTCACACTTCAGGTCAAAGAGTTCACCTGTTTTTTGGTCCACCTGGAACCAACTTTTTCAGGTTCCGCCCAATTTATTTTTGATTGAAATCTTTATAAGAGTAAGAAAGAAACAATAGGAATGAAATCCATTCCAAGTTGGTGGAAATGGGATCTAAAATATTCGCTTTTCTGATGACAGCTTAAGCATTTCATCCTCCCTCCTCCAAGCAAACTCAATTTCATCTGGCAATTTCTTGAAAACACAGTACTGCTCAGGAAGAGGGAATGACTTCAAATAATAGTTGCACACTACAACTCACAACTGAATCGTGAAGCACAAGTTAGTGCAGTCAGCCACAGTGCACCACAGAGGTACAAGGCACAGTCCTCGCTTCACATCTGGATCTGATGTACCTGGACTCTCTGCCTGTAAAGCATGGTCCTGACTGCAAAAAGCAGATCCATGGTACTATGATCAGCGTTGCCAAGACCGGTGATCGAGACAGATGTGGAGACCCTCTTCATGAAGCCGTAATAGAGTTTGAAAGTCATGTGCTGACCAAGCTTTCTGTAGTCACATTGTTTTGAGTCTCTTTATGATAACACTCAGGAGATCAGGAGACGGACATCAAGTGACTCTTGTCTGTTGTCCATGTCCATTCGTGAAATCCATCAAACATGGTCAGAGGGGACAGATGATCCCATTTCACGGAAAAGTTAAGATATGTCACTTATTTGCAAATATCAGTCATGCCACAGTTTCTGTATTCACACTGACTCTTAACATTTTAATTTATGTTGCATCATATCTAAATGAATAAACCAGGTAATATAAACCATCTGCTGCCACATGAATGCCTCCTGTTTTTCACCAAAACAACAAATCCCAGTTAGCCTGGTGCATGACAACAAATTCTAACTCTTTCTTCCGTATCTTACCTCCCATCGTCACCAACAATCTATCAACACACATCTGAAGTGGAATAGCACAATGTGTCAAATATGTGCGCACTAATTACAAAGATTTATGCCCAAACCGATGCTGACAGATGTTTGTGTCTACATCAGGCGTTTCTCAGAGTCAGCTCATGATGAAGATAGTGAGATGTGACATTAATGTCAGCAGCTGTTTCCATCTCGGAGGCGTAGGAAAGACGATGGCGCCAAGCTGAATGATGTTTTATTTTTCTTCGAAACCTGTCAATAATGTGTTTGTTGACATTCAGACATGCTCCGAATGAAATCAGATAACACAAACAGAGCTGTGACGTAAAAAAGAAATGTACAACGACAGAGAAGAAGTGAAGGGTTGGCGAAGTGAAGTTAAATGTTTCTGTCACTTCCAAATTTGAAACATGAAGATTTTTTAAAGTCTAACAATCAAGCAAATCAGAGAATGAAGAAACAGGAAAATGACACACAAGAGGCACTGACTGATTTTTGGCAGACTAGAAGGCAAAACAACTGACAGATACAAAGCTGTCACTGTGTAGTCAGAAAGTGGTTCCAGCCAACATGCTTGCTAGCAGCTGTCGGTTTGTAAGACTAATATTCTGGTTTGTCTGGAGCCTGATCAATTTCAGTCATTGATGCTCTTGAGTAATTGTAACTTGGACTTTATCACCATCAGTCTCATTTCATGTGTTTTTCTCACTCTCCTACAATGATTACTTGGATTTAATAGAGTTTTACTTTGATTCTGGCCTGGGACACGTAGACATCCTATCCAATGCTCCCACTTGTCCCAGGAGACACCTGTTCTTCCTTCCCCTCTCCCAGTTTCCTCCTGGGGTCTCAATTCTCCCAAATTTCTCTTGATTTATGATGACTTTTCTCACTTTTCACCCTTTTGACTTCATGACCTCTATCTGGTGCTGCACAGCGTGTAGTTGTTTAGAAACAGACAGGCACAGACAAGAAAAGACAGTTGTTTAATGTTTAGAAGCTTGTTAGCTCATTCTATAATAATCCAAGCAGGCCAGCCACAGAACACATGACGACTTTCTTACTCAAGGACACAATTTATGGCTGAATGGAAACGTGAATTACGTCTAAAGTCTCCCACTGCATATGAGAGAATATTGATGTGACTGGTTGATTTGATGTCTGACTGACTCTCTGAGCGCTTGTTTAACTGGCTGGTTGCATGACTCTCTGTTATGATAATGTCAGTAACCTTGTATCTGTGACATTTGGCAGAAGGCACTATGAATAGCTACCGCCTGGAGGATCCATAATGCATTAGAGTTTTTAATGTGGCTGAGTGGCGAGGGTGGATGTTTCTGTTCATGTGAGTCTGTGTGTCCGTATACAATGTTTGTAGTATGTACTGACAACAATGCCTGTGAATCAACCGGTGCTCCGGGGTTAAAAGTGTGACCTTTGACCCGGGCCTTATGTTGCTCTTTATCTGATCCCCGAGGCCGTCAGCTGTTTAGTGCTTCTATATGCGGACCTTCACATCCTTGTAGTTTCTGCCTTTGAAATGATGAAAGGTAATGACAGAGTACATGAATGCTTCCACGTAGGTTTAGTAAAGATTTAACTTGATGCTCCGCCGCCAGGAAAAAGGCAAAAAAACACAGCATGCTTTATTTTACTTCCCTGTCCTAAGAGAAAATATTTGATAAAATCCAAGCTGTTAATAGTTATTGCCCCTAATGCCATACGCCCAAAACCACACTAGCTGTGCAAATATGGCAGTTCATCCAATCGCTAAGATATCTCACTTAAAACCACAAAAAATGTGTTACTTCAGTGCACAATCCAACTTATCCCGTGGTATCCCATATGTACACACTTATACATGGCACCTTTCTCAATGAATCCAGCTGCAAACTGCCCTCAAGTTACATTTGTTCATTCCCCGTCGTGAATGTAAACTGTTGTTATCTGTTTTTCTATGCCGACAATAGCCGTGGCCAGAGGCATAATGTTTTCAGATTCCGTCCGTCCCAGTCTTGTGAACACAATATCTTGAGGGAATCTCTTTACGTGGACTGAAGCATGAAGTGACAAAAGATAAAGGTCATTGTGACCTCATGGCGCCCTATTCCTGTGAACATGATAGCTCAAAAACGCATTAAAGGAATAGTTCAGAGTTTTTGATGTGGGGCTGTATTAGGTATTTATCCCTAGTCAGTAAATTACCTGTAGTAGATGACCGTCAGCTCTCCGCCTGTGTGTAGAAGCAGCGCTTCTCCCCAACAGGGACAACAAGGGCTTTGTACTACTCTAAACTGAACCAGCAGCAAGACATATTTTAGCCACTTAAAGTAAGTCCAACCTAAAATACATATATGTCTTTTTTGAACCTTTTTTTACACTTTACGTTGCCAGCACACAGCCTTTCCTTTGGCACTACATTCCCTCCACTGTACAACGTCCATATTCCTACGCAAAAGCAGAATGCAGTGCCAAAGGAAAAGGCTGTTTGACGGCAACATAAAGTGCCCAACATTTTCAAAACATGCTGGTTCGGTTTACAGAGGGAGAGCTGACAGTCATCTACTGCAGGTAATTATATCACAAGAGAATTTGTGGATGATCTGATCTGAGGATGATCTCATCATGGCTGGATGGCTCAAAGGTTCCTGTGACCACAGAAACACACTTTTGGCCACAACGCTGGAATTCAAAAGATACAACTTAACATAACAATATCTAATGGGATAAAATGATGAAATAATGACGTTTGATATCCAAAGTTTCAGAGGGTGAATGCACTGTGACATCAAAATATTCAGCAAAAAATGCCACAGCTCAGAAGCAGCAGCTTGACTGGAGAGTGGAGGCATAGGATGAGATACTTCTAGTTTATGACGTGAAGATTTATGAGGAAACTGAGATAGAAGCGAACAGTAAATGTGCTGCTTAACCAAAATGTATGCGCTTCATGGTGTTTTGCTGACTGTATGAATACGTACGTACACCTCTCATCACATCCTGTCTCTCCACATCGCTGCCGAGCGGATGTGAAAAGAGCAGGGTGTGAATGGGGGTTTTTAATATGACGTGCTAATACAGCTGAGCGTCAGGGTTTAATATATGCTCTCCCCAGCAGCCGGCTGGAACTTATTCACTGCTCTTTAAAGCGAAGCCGTCTCCTCATGCCTCCTCAGCGTCCGGGTGAATAGCAGCTCAGGAACTTGTTCTCCTGTTCACCCATTTTACTCTCACCCACTCTTTCATCATATTTTTTTCTGGTTCTTATATGCTATTTCTTTTTCACACCTCTTTGCATAATCGCCTCTGATTCAGCTTCTCGAACACAGTCACACAGACAATGAACGTCAAGAAAAGTCAAGTAAGAAATGGTCACCTCTTAGAATTATACAAGCATTCAAATATCACTCAAAAATCTCTACCTCTCACCAGAAACCTCTTTCCCTCATAAGTAACAAAAGGTGGGAGTTTTTGGGGTTTTTTTCTCTTGTTATTTTTTCATTTTCTCCCGTCAATATGAGAAGTATGAGTATGAGATGTTGCTCGAGGCAAGAAGTATCTCTTGACCCAAGGGAAGCAACATGATTTCTCCAGGGATTAAGCTTCATCCCTCTAGGATAGAAAATGTTTACTGTACTTCTGTGGAAAGAGGAATGTATTTCTTCTGTGCTAGGGATTGTTTCATGCTGACCAAGTGTGATTTGAAAGCTTTACATAAGCCGAGAGGAGTCTTAGAAGTTTTCTAAACCAACAGAACATTGAACTACTTGAACTGAACTGAATTACTGAGCTCACTTGCTCATATGTTAGGATTTCAAAGTAAGATTCTATTCATTCAGAAAATTTGGTAACTCACTCTTCTTCATATTTGTTAAAAGAGCACAGTTTGTGACATGTTTCCTCTGTTGTTCTGTTTGACTAATTATTATAAACACATTGCATAATCCAGAAACTGAAAGCCTTGTTTTAAATTTGGTGATGATGCTTTTTAATATATAAAAAAAAAAATGTTGATTATTGAGGCTCAACAGCAGTGCTTTGAGCTGAATGCTAATAGAATAATGCAAACATTCTATTTTAGTTTTAAAAAAAAATCAAAATCCAAAGTGCTTTGAGTGATAAAGTGGTTAGACTGTTTAAAATGTAAATGTAAAATCTCGTAGCAGTCGTACTTCTGTCCAGACCAAAGTGGCGAGCGAACAAACAGTCTGACACTACAAGTCCGCCGAACAAAACATACTAAACAGAGTGATTATTAATCTCTGTGTTGAGATCGTTTATAGAGAGGTTACAGATTTATCAGTCAATATGATGAAGAAGCTTCATCTTCAGACAGACAGCTGTGCGTTGTTCAGCAACTTTCAGCTATGACATTTAACAGAAGTGACTCACAGCACTAACCTCATACACACACACACACACACATACACACACACACACACACCCTGTTAGAGGACAAAGCGAGTTTGAAGGGTCCAAATGTCTCCGTGAGCGGGAGGACTCGGGGGTCAGACGTCAATCATTCTGCTGTCATCTGTTAAATGTCTGTTTGATGCCGGCCCTTAATATTAATATTGACTTCTGAACCTGCTCTGTCTGGGTCACACACACACACACACACACACACACATACACACATGCGGGGTACGTGAATGCTGTTTTCAGGTAAAAATCTTCCATATCCTAAATGTCAGCCTCTCAGGAAAATAAACACAGCCCTGTTTTCTCCTGGACGCTCGGACATTTCTGACATTACCCCCACAGCTTTTATGAGGTTGGACGAGCCTGACAGGTTGATGGTTCAACCCATCAAACGGAGCGAAGTTAGAGGTGGAGAAGGTGTGGAAAGGAGACTTAGAGATGACAGTCGTGAAAACAGAATGATGAGACGGGAAGAAAAGTGAGAAACAACATGGGAAGGGAGGACACACAAATGTTGGTGTAAGTTGTTGCATCTTTTTTTTTTTTTTTACTTAGTTCTGGCTGTGTTTATTATTGCCCACTTGATGAGTGATTTCTGTTGGACCTGTAAAGGCACTTCCACAGAAGTTATCTGAACATTCCTGCAGGCTTATAACCCGTCTCCCATCACCTCCTCCCTCTGCTATCCATTATCCCCAACCCCTGTCAGACTCTTTAGCACTCCTCAGCGTTCATTAATAATGCTGTCAACCCCACCAGGCAAAGCTCAAGTAAGCCGAGTGCATTTCCCCGGAATAATAACTGAGCTTTCCAATTATAGCTTCAGCATGATTGTGCAGTTTTGGAGCAGTATCATTTTTGTCCAATACCCGGTGGAAATCAGAGTTATTGTGAGTTATAGCTTGCGTATTGTTCATTATCAGAAAATTTAAAACAGGAGAGGGAGATTAGAGAAATGTTATCATGAACACAGCTGAGGTGCCTCTATCAAACTTTCTCTCATTTGTCTACCCCTCCTCACCCTCTCCACATTGGCATGGACAGAGAACATCTGAGCTGGTTGCGAGTGCTGCGATGGTTGTGTTGTGGCAATGGCACATTTGCCGTTGTAGTGATAAGCAGCTCTCATTAATCATGGGATTGACACCGGCTCGAGAAACACTGACATGTTGGCCCATGTGGACGAGGCAAATATGCTGAGAACAGTCGTTGGAGAGATGAGAGGGGGACAAGTTTTCCATACAGGATCCAAATTCAGACCCCATCGGTCAAAAAGTCAAAGCTCAACTACATCCTGTCCACCCCTGAGCAGGTAAATCAGCTTTTCAGCAAATCACACTTTTATTTGGCGGGATAACTAATAGCACCACATCACAAATCACAATCTGCCTGAAGGGGCTTTACAGTTTGTACACTAAAGACTTTCATTCAAGTAAAGGACAACTCGCTAAAAACAGTTCTGTGTACAGAATAGATCAGCAAAAAAATCACTCAGATTAACCACAAATAGAAAAGTTATAAACCAGCTAAAAAACAAATGCTAACTGCAGCTCTCTATCAGCCGTGTCTCCTCACATCAGCAGCAGAGAGAAGATGGATGACACTATATGGCTGTTGACTAGTTTATTGTAAAAGCCTGGCAGCTGTCTATCCAGTGGAGTCTTTGGGTAACAGTTTATTAGTCGATGGATGTGTGAAGTTTATTACCTTTGTCAGCAGGATAACACAAAACTACTAAACAGATTCCACTAAACGTTGATGGGCCACTCTAGTTCTAGTGTTTCTTGTAACCTGTGCATGGTTGTCAAAAGCATTGTTAGACCTAGTTACATTCAGCAGCTGCCGACAACACCCCCGCCGCCTCATAAACATAATAATGACAACCGGTTTTGCCAATATTCCTTTTATTGGAAGTGCATTTTAAACAGTTACGCCAAGCATGGCATTGATAGTAGCAGGGATCTTGTTTATTACGGCACCAAACGAGGGCAAGTCAACTGTGTTTAAGGGCAGCATTTCCTCTACAACATATCGCCCGACCAACTTCTTCAACTCGCCCCCACCTTCTTGTTTTGCACCGAAGTCCAGCGTTTGTTTTTTGGGTGGTGGGGGACCTCCTGCAGAAGCCGAGGCCGTGGCTTTGCTCGCAGCTTTCTGCTTAACACCACCTGCTGGGACTTGCTCTGTAAACTTAACTGTGCTGCAACGTTGTGTTTTTGAAGCTTGTTAGCACTTCGTTGCCAGCACAGAGTGTACAACAAACCTTAATATTCTCATCTTTAGCTGACACCAACTCAAAATAATGACTGTATTTCCAGCTAGAAAATGCGCATCTCTCTCCTCCCTCCCTGTTTTCCCCCTGTTTTAGTGTCGCTGCGTGGTTTGACACGTAAATTGTCCTCGTGCTGAAAACGAAAAATAATAGTAACACACAGTGACTTGAATAAGTAACTTTAATCTGATCACTGGTTTGGAAATATTAATGTGATTACTCATTACTGAAAAAAGTGGTTAGATTAGAATAAGGTGTTACTAAGTAATAGTATCACTGCCTGCAGATAGAGTCTTTTTTTTAACGGGGGTCTGGGAATTTCTCCCCTGGGAAATTTTGCATATTGGGCTGTTAAAGATGCAATTTCAGTGTAGTTTGAGAAGGAAAGGAAGGCCAATTGTTGAGGTCCTCATCGTCATATTTAAATTACAAATAAAGCTAATTTTCCCTCACTATAGGCCTACTGAGTAATATGTACGTTAAAGGTATTATAGCCTGTAATAAGACCTGTTCTGTGTGCATAGGCGATTAGAGCAGGTAGAACATTCCCTATCATAATTCCTTCGCTGCATTAGGCCTACAGTAGGCTTTGTATGGCATCAAGAGAAAACAATAATCATTTAACAGAGACTACACACTCAGGCTACACCCACGACCACAATTAATTTTTGCACGAAGCTGAGCTGATGGAAGTATTATCAGGGGTTGGGGGAGATGATGTCTCACTCTTCACATCTTCTTGCTCCTGCTGCAACTTTTCCATTTCCAAAGACCCTCTGTATATCCATAATAACTAACTACTATAAATGCTGCAATGGTACTAAACAGTAGACTAATAGACGGGCTCTGGTAATATCAGTGACGCATAGAAGGGGAAAGAATAACACTGCTGTTGAATTTGCAACAAATTATTCTGACTCTGCCCACATATGGGCATATGCCATAAGGAAGGCCAGGTCAGCTTCTGTGCAATTTGCGCTGGTGACAATGTTGCATTTGTGACTGCTGGCTGTTTGATATGTAACCACATAAAAACCTCTGGGGCTATTTTCATCATTAGGCAATTATATTTGTTTATTTATTTATTTTTTAAGGCACAGAGATCCAGGGCTATTTCCAAAACATCCGGGGCAATAGCCTCGAATGCCCAGGTCTAACGACGCGCCTGGTCCCAACAACTCGTTATATCTGGTGGTTTAGCACTTAGAAATGATTTTCTTCTGGTGACTGGGCTGATATCTAATATTTAGTGTGACTGAAAAAAGCACGGTATAAAGGGGAAAAATACAAATGAAAAGTATTCTGGAAGGTCAAACTGTCATCTCGGAGAAATCATGTTGGTATTTTAACAGTAGTCACATCCTTGGTTAATGGTAGAGAAATGAGTATGATATTTGAAGAACATTTTATAGTCATCTCAAATCAATTAAGTAGAGACATCATGAAGCCCAGAGCTCTTCTGAGAGATCTCTCTCTCTTTTGAGGGGCAGTGATGCTTCACGCAGCTGCTTATCAGGTGCTTGTTGACCTTCAACCTTCCCATCAAGCCCCCTGAAGAAAAATCCTCTTGAACACATTTGTCTACAGCTGTCTTCTTGTACACTTATATGAGGGCACATCTTGATTTTGAGAGTCAACAGACAGCAGTCATGTGACCAGACGGACCTGAGAAGCCAGATTTAAGTAAACCTGACAGCAAACATCTGTTGTATTCAAGTGTCATGGAGCAAAACTGAATCCCTGCCAGATCCCGAATGCTGCTTTGCTGACAATATTTTTAGACTCACAGCAGGTTAGATAAAGTTCCTTCTCTTCTACAACCTCATAAAGATGTCATTTATACTGAAGGTTAGATGAGAATAGGGATACGGATGGAAATATCTGCCCGCATATGTTTTCTGAAAGCTTATGAATGCAGATGAGGCAAGTTTTTCATCGAGGATGTTGTTCACTGTACAGATTATGAAGCCCACCAAGTCAATGTAATTGTGATTTTTTTGGGCTGTACGAATAAAATTGGTTTGATGTGAAAAGGAGCAGTATCAGCGGAGCGCGAGGGGATCGGTGTAGCCACGAGTTCAAGCAAGACAACCATAGGACAGAGTGGACATCTGAAAGTACTGGACAATAATGGTAATTTCAGGGAGGAGAATTGTCGAGATGTATTTAATGGCCTCACAGATCGCCTGCATCGACCACGCTGCCTGCCTACCTCAACAGGTAGGTCATCACAACCTCCACCGATACCACGTTTGTTGTCAGAAATTCTTGACTCGGAGCTGATTCCTATTTAGTATTTCTCAAAGTTTTTACACAGCATACCGACTTGGAAAATATTAGGTATTATATTATGTGCCTTTCCTATCCAGCCTACTGTTTTGCAACGTTTTCTGCTAATGTTCACTGTTGTCAACTCCTCAGTAAAGAAAGTCGCTATTGGCGGTCCTAGAAGTCGCTAAATGACGTCATCACCTAATTTGCATAACTGGCCATGTGCATTTAATTACGCTGTAGGAGAGAGGAACTAGGTTATGGGAGAGACAAAGTGAGTAAAAAACACCCTTTATATGTTTAGAACTATAAATGAACTTAATTTTACTGCAGTGATTTATTTTAGACAAAGAAAACATTTGCACGCACAACAAGCATGAGAATGGCTACGTAGCAGGCTGACATCATTTGAGATGATCTCCGTGGTGGGGCATAAATGAGCCTCTATTGTTACTTTTTTCCCATCATTCAAGGTAAAATAGCACCACTACCCTCTGCCTGTAGAGTTCTGTACCTCGTTCATATCTATGTACATAATCCCACTGTCTTTTCTTCTTCAGTTTTGCTGCAGTGCCGTACAGTATTGTTACATCTGCTTGGATATACGCATTGTTTTCACCAGCTCTGAGGCCGAGCCGGTTCAGACCTGCTCACACCGCCTCATTACATCTTCTGCAGTTAATGAAGCGAGCCTGCTACAGTCCACAAACACACAGGGCCACACATAACACTACGTCAGCGTCTTCCAGTAAGAGCTATCACTCCGTCACGTAAACCTCTACTGCAGTTAAAGTCTGGCTCCGCAGTTGATCCGTTTGAAGGATGTCAGCCACTGTGACAGTGTGGAGGCACTGCTGTACAGGCAGACATTTGTAAAGGGCAGGGTTTGTGCAGATGCAGCTGTTTCGAAAGATCAAGTGCTTTCCGAACTACCGCCTTACGTTAGCTTCGTCTAGCAGTGTCTCAAGGGAAGATCACACGTTGCTCTCTTTTAAGTAATCAGCGATTACAAAGAATCTATACTTATTTAGTTTGAGATAAATAAAGCACAAGTTCACGTCAGGGTCCATGGGCTCTTTGTTGCAGTGTGGACGGAGGATCAGAGCCTTGAGACACACTGAACCTCGGACTGTTTGTTTGTTTCCTTTGTCCAACTTGGTCCTCTGGAGCGTGCACCTTACAAGAAGTGTTTGTCTTCACGGAGGCCTGCTGCTTTTATCCTTGGCTTCAGCTGCAGTACACAGCACAATCTATCCTCTTTGAGCTGTCATCCTTCCCTGATTCTTTTGCACTGTACTGTGTTAGAGTTGAGGTTAAGGAGTACATGCCTTTGTCTGTGTATAAATGCAGAATCTATATCATATCTCGCCTCTCGCTCAATCACTCTCGTTTTTTCTCTCCTTAGCTTCCTCTGTCAGCGTCCTCTTCAGTTTCTTCACCCTTGTCATCATGTCCGCAGAGGCTGCAGAGCTCAATTCCGGCAAAAATAAGTATTTTATGTAAGAATTTTCTTCCCTAATCCTGACACGTACACACACACACACACACACACACACAATTCAGCAGACTCAGAGAAAATTAGAAGCAGACTCAACAACCTTATCTCCTACAAATTATAATCATTATATAACAATGTTTTGGGGGAAACCTAATGCTGTCAGACAGTTTTGGTCCTTTTGGTCTCTGTGTCACATTAAATGTTCTGTTAAATGTCCACTGTCAGCATCTTTAGCCATTTTATTGTCTGTTTAAGGCAAAGGGAAGGACTGTGGTCATGGTTTATGTCAGTGCTCACTTCCAAGATGAGGTGGGACAGGAGGTTGCACCACTGCTGGTGTTAAAGTCCAACTGAACCTGAATTGCAAGTTGTTATTTTTGACTTCTGAAGCGTACATATCTGCCCTGTGTTGACCAATGAGCTACACATTAGAAAATCCATGCACATTGACAGAAGACAAACAAGTTAAAAATACATCTTCATCAATGTGTTGTTTGTCTTTGCAGCATCATTCCTCAAGTTTGAGTATGTGTTGTACAATTGATGAAGATGTATTGTTAATTTGTATTTTAAAATTGGGTTTTGTCCATTTGCATAGTTGAACATTTAGTTGAACACTTGGCTCTAAAGAACAGTCATATTAGCTTTCCTGCTGAAGTCTCCTAACTTCCAAACACGATCACACATCTTGTCCTGAACCTTTGCTAGTTGAACAACTGCAACCCAATTGCCAGAATAAATGTTAGCTAAGTACGTTTCTGCAAAACCACAGATAAGTTAAAGCTGAACGTGTCTTCATGTTGCAGCATTATGTCTGTTGATCTTAATTCCTCTATTTCTTTCCTGTCACAATGCTGTGCTCATGCTCGGCTTAGCTGTTATCACAAAAAAAAAAAAAACACTTGGTTAGGTTTAGGAAAACATCATGGTTTGGCTTAAATTACCTGTTTCATAGCAGCAATCACAGATGGTCAACTTTCATGTGAAAAATTGTCACAAAATCCTTGGTGGCTTTGATAATGCCACTTCCTCCCCTTCTACCTCCTGATGTGAGGGGTTTCTAATAAGCATACCACGTTAACGTGTTTTGCTGCAAATGTCAACCTTGGATGGTGCAGTGGTTTGCAGAAATATTAAAGCTAACGCTACATCCCAGCCCTGATTGGGCTGAGATCCAACAAAGCAAACATTCACCGTAGAAAAGAGTTTAGTTGTTGGCTCAGGTTTCAGTTTAAATCCAAATTCTTATATAACCACGTTAACTGAACCATATATGCTGTCAGATATGAATGCTTCTTAGTGAATATAGAACAATAATGCCATTATTGTACTACTATCTTTCTACACACATTCATGAATACAGAGGTATATTCATACATAGACACACAAAACAATGAACCACTGAATAAGAGGACTTGAACAGAAAAGTAAAGTGAATATGTGTGATCTTTTGTGGCTCTGTATTGCAGCGCTCTGTCCATCATGGTCAACATTATTTCCCTTAATTCAGTGGATTGAAAACACTTGTGGACATGAAATCTTTGACCACTTTTGTACTGCAGACACTTCAAGGCATGAAAAGAAGATCTTGAATTTGAAGGAATAGCGTCCATTAGCTTTGCTCCCGGGGACAACGCAGTCCTCCTTTATGAGGCTGTACTGTACTTTCTAAACTTTCTGTTTCTGTTTTCAAGGAAATGACAAACTTTATAACAACCTCTTTTTAGCCGACAGGAGGTGAGAGTTCCACAGTCAAAACTTGTGTTGAGAATCTTTTTTATCTCTAATGCAACACAGGGAACACAAAAACCACCTCAGGGCTGAAACAGTTTCCTGAAATAATGAAGGACTTGTGTCTTTGTCCTGGATTCACCTGCTCACTGTGTTACATGAAGACAGCACACGTTTACACGCTTGATGTAGCTCTGCTTCCTTTGTGGAAGTATTTTCAAGGTCAAGCATGTTCGTGCCTCACCATTTTGTCATCTCGCTCCTTCCTGCTGTGTGTCGTGAGATCAGACTGGGTGTTTGCGTGTCCTCGAGGGCCACGGTGCAGCGTGAGGCATCTCAGCCCAGAGGGGAGGTGACATCGTCAGGAACAAAGGGAAGCGCCGTCGTCAGGTCAGTGTGTCTGTCTTTCCCCCCCAAAATAACTGTCAGTTTATGTTAGGGTGAGTGGGAACAGGGGCTGATGTCTAACATGAAAAAAATAGCTACTAAAGTACAACCAAAACTTGTTTTAGATTGTTTCAAGAATTATAAAAAAAAAATATTACATTAATACATTACATTACATTAACATTAATATTATATACTGTATTGGAATTTAAAACAAGCAGGCCAACAGATTATACAAACTTTATCGCATTGCAGATTTTATGAAAATGCTCAAAAAGACGAGAAGAAAACTTAAGAAGCATTGATGGAGTCAAAATGTCAGGACAAAAGAGAGAGAAAAACGACTACAGGCTTTGTGTTGACTGTAAATCAGCCTGAATGATTATGATAATGAAGATAAGAGACAGGATATACATATACAGCACAAACAGCCATGAACATAAAAACATAACTATTCAAATATTCATACATATGCATGCAACACATCCATATGTATATGCAACCAACACAAACAGAGCAGCTGACCAAGACACATAAGAATGTTACACAGAAAACTCTACACAAAGGACATAAAGTATATTTTATATAAATGCCGTCCATTTCACTGTGCTATGCGGAGCATAACATAGTTTAATGGGATGCAACAATTCAAACGTAAATACATCCTTTTAGACTGCCATTAGATCCCTCTAGCATCACTTGCTAGTGCTCCTCAAGTCGGGGTGGTTGGATGGATCATCCACAGGACTTCCTCTGGAGACGGGCGTTTTGTCCCATCTGTGACCAAGAGTGCTGTTTTTCTATTTTGTTACATGACTGAATGTAGTTATTTAAACCCAAAGTATAATATTTTCCTAAACATGACCAAACTGGCCGTTCGACGTTAAGAGTCCAGAAGTCATAGCATGTGGGATGTTTGTCAGTCGAACCAGGGCTTGCATATTGCATAGTATTGCTTACTTGACCATGACGCCCTTCAGATGGATGCCATAGGGGTAGGCAGAGCGTCTTAGTTTGAAGCTCAAGGCTCCTCTCCAAGGTACCAATGTCTCCCAAAAAGCCTCAAAAAATAGTTTATACAGGTCTGATAACCTTGGTGGCAATTTTGGTAATAGCATCAGTAAGATGTTTGAGTTTTATGTTAGGTATGACGGTGTAGCTTTGTGCCCTCCTCCCTTCTGTACATCAGCTTCTCTGCTGCCTCAATAGAGAAAAATTGCCCCAAAATGAACACTGACATCCTCGTTTTCTCATTCACGTCCCTCCTGGGAGCACAGACGAGATGGTGTTTGGGGTAAAGAAGGAATGAGTGTCAATCCATTTCCTGTAAAGGGTGTGATAAAACATCTCCGATGATGGAGGAACAGAGGAAGCCATCAGACGTGTTTCACTTTTTACCACATTCTGGCTCGAGTGTTGCTGTCCTCCAGCTGCACTTTCATCACAAATGTAAAGTTATGTCGGCGATACAAAGAAGGTTTTGTTAACTTGTTGGCACGGTGGAAAAACGTTCTGTTCATTTAGTTTTATTATATGATTAAGAAAAACATGATGAGGACAAACCGCAATTAATTCTATCAGTGTGTTTATTTTCATTGAGCTCAGCTGTGGTTCAGTAAATTACACATCATGAGAATCCTTACCCAGTGATTTTACTGATCATTAATGTTAAAAGTCCCCCAATAAATCAAATGCAGGTCAATTTAGGTAATTTCAACAAAAATAGACATCCAATTTTAGTGGAATGTGAGGGGAGATGAAATATGTCCCCGAGAGATATTTATGATCCGACTCAATTATCTTAACATTCAACTTTGGTTTGTGGCTTCATGGAGATTGATATTATCATTAATATTTTTTTCTCGTTTTTTTTTTTTAAATCTTGTGAATTCTGGTGTTCAAGCTGCAAGCAGACCTCAGTGTGTCCTCCACTCTCATCAAGTGTCAAGTTCTCACTACAGCTAATATGTTCCCGTCAGCTCTAAAGCACCAGCACGATGCTAAAGTGCAGTGCGGCAATACGGAGAACCTGCACGCCACACACACCGTGTGAATTATTTGCGGTGCCGTGTTCCATTTTCTTCTCCCCCATTTGCGGAAATGTAACTGTATTGAAGCACAATACGGGATCAGATTTAGTTATTTACATTTCCTGTCTGAGGCCCAGTAAGTTCCCCCCTATTCAAAACCTCTGACGGTGACCAACATATAACCCTCGTGATCAAGTGCGTATCAGCTACATTGGCATCATTGTGATGTTTGTCATGCAGTATTAGATGCTGTGACACCAACTTAACAAGGTTTTCTCCCACTTTGACCTGGACACCAGCTGAAACAAAGGATTTCATTGGTCAAACATATTTCTGCAAGCAGAAATCTGCTGACATCAAGGTCCGTTCAGGTATTTTTGACTCCTGATGTGCACATGTTTATAAGAACATTACAATTCAATGTTGTGGTTGAATAGACAGTTATATTAGCTGCGTGATGAGTAATGTGTCTTATGTCGTTGCACTTGCTTGATGTTTGGGAAGCAAAGTCGTATTTC
This sequence comes from Diplodus puntazzo, assembly GCA_963678695.2. Classification (NCBI taxonomy): domain Eukaryota; kingdom Metazoa; phylum Chordata; class Actinopteri; order Spariformes; family Sparidae; genus Diplodus; species Diplodus puntazzo. The sequence goes on along the minus strand of OZ023158.1, from coordinate 5,607,059 downwards.
TAGTAGAAAGCATTGGGATAGCCGAAACTTGCTTATGATTCATGTATATTCCTAAACAGCTTGTTAACAGCTACAGTGCGTTGTCTCGCCGTAAAGAGGAAGTAAGTCGTGATTTCTTCTCCGTCTAGCAACCAGCCCACCAGATCAAATAATGTCTGGTCCTTTTACATGCAAATTATTTTACAGGTTTTGCACAGGTCCATGTAATGCAGCAGCAGCAGTTTAACTTCACTGATTAGTCCCCCCTCCATGTTTAATTTACTGTAAATCTAAACCCCAACTGTGAAAAACAATCCACATCAGCCTCCTAGTTGTAATCTAAAGTAGGACAAGTGGCATTTTTTTTCTCTCTCGCAGACTCTCACTTGAGTTTGTTAATTGCAGAAACCCAGAGAGCAAACACTGATGTCTGTAGGTTTCTTTGACAAAAATATAAAAAGATACATTTCATTCACAGTAATGACCTTCATCCTGTCCATGAAAGTGAGCAGCGTCTGCAGCTGGCTGGGTGTTGATTTGGATGGAAAACACTGCAGCACATGTAAACTTTGAAACAACTGTTATTCTACATGTTTCCAATGATGACACTTCAAGTCAACAATCACAACGCTCCCACTCTGCAATCTAAGATGATTTTAAAGACAGGGAGCATTTCTTCCTCCAGCCACACATTTTAGTCAATTGCTCCGCTCCACTTCTCTCATTATGCAGCACATTTCTTCTATACAGCACTTGTGAGCCAAAAACCAGAGGCAGAGAAATACCAGGGAAGATTGATGTTCTGCAGGGATCAGATTCCACCTGCACAGGAAGGTTTTGCTCTGGACTGTCAGCGAGGTGCTGTGGTTTGGCGGGCAGGTTGTGTTTTTGTAGCAGAATGAACATGAAGGTTTTCTTTTAGTAACTTTAAACTTATAACAGAGCTAGAAAAGACAGCGCTGTAGAGACGCATATCAAGTACAGGAAGATATTTAGAACCAAGTGCTTTATATAATAATAATATAATTTATAATGCGGAAGAAAGAAATGCAGGAAAAGAAGAGAGGTGAAAAAAGAGCAACAATTCACACTTAACTCTTCAACCCTTCCTCCTAACTTGTTTCATTATTTTATTTCGAGATTGAAGTCGATCAACTTTGTCTCTAGAAAATACGCCACAAAAATGTTTCCCCAATTATGTAATTGCAACTTGGAACGTGCTCAGAGTATGTTAGTACTGCAGTGCTAGATGTATGCCCAGAGACGAATGGTAGGCCTACAAAGTGCAGAAAATTGCTGCAAACACTCCAGACTTTCACAGTATTAAACCAAGACCACAATCTTCAGGTCAAGCAGAGTCACGGTGCTGATATTGTGCATGTTGGCTCACCAGAAAGTCTCTGCTACACTGAATGGAATGGAACCATCATTAATTGTCATTAATGAAACCTGTGTTTACCTTTTATTTCATGTCAGTATGGCTGCCCTGAAAAAGATTGTTTCCACCCACTGAAGTGAGCCAAAGCAGCCTTCGAGCTCCAGTTCCACAGCCACACCATCACCCAGTCTCCTCCACCTCAGCCCCAAGGCAGACACCTCCGCAAATCCACCTGCGACTCTACTCTCCAGTGACTCAGCCTCACCCACCCAGCACCTTGAGCCCCAGCTGCACCACCAGCCTTGCCACTTGCCTGAGCCTGAACCACAACCAGCTACCTACCTTTTCTCCTGAGCAATTCAATAAATCATTTTCTTCCATTTCCACTGTCTCAGTGTCCACTTTTGTGTCCAAAGTTAGCCTCCAAACCGTAACAAAGAGGCATCATTTCCCCTGGTCACAATCCCCAGGTAACTGTGGAGCAACTGGAGTAACTGTGGAAACTCTACTGTGCAGAAGAAAAAGCCAGCTAATAGACAAGGCAAAGAAAGTGAAGAGGAAGAGTGGTAGAAGCCAAGGTAAAACAAGATTTGTGTGAAATTGAATAACTTATTTTTGTTTCAGCCTCTTACTTTAATAGCCCAGTAAAATAGTTTTATACTCTTACTGGGTACTTTGTAGTCTTTTCAATATTTAATTTCAGCCTAATTAGCCAAAGGAATAATAAGCACCTCATTCACTCCAGGCACATCAGACATTTTTATTCACAACTTTTATTGCACGGAGCTAATGCTACTGAGATTAGGGACCACTTATACATTTTACAGCAAATCACCTTGAATACAGCTTTTAGGTTTCATGGCAACAGCAGCACATTAAATAAATAACAGTGGACTGCTGCCCATGTCCTCTGTGTGACAAATAATGGATTTGCAGGTTTGTGGAGATGTTAGACAATTTAACACAGCTGGAAATCACTGTTGTTGTGTAAATGAGGTGGGTCTGCCCTGCTGGCTCCAACAGTGATGTGTCTGGACACAAGCTAATGGGCTTAATAATGAAAAGTATAATCACCAGTCAACTGAAGCCACATGATTTTTCCCTGAGCGACTCCTGCCAAAGTTTAAAAAGTGTTGTTTTTCTTCATGGCGGTCCCTGGTGTGGTGTATCCAGGTGTTTGGCTCTGCAGCAAGATGTGTGGTTTAATCAGGACTTAATTATGCAGGGTCGACGTTCAGCGCACAGATCCAAGAGGATGGGCTGTCCACAGGGAGGAGGGAAGACAGATGCAAAGCAGTTACAGTCAATTAACCAACACTAATTGGCAATCCCACCTACAGACATTGCCATAGTAGAGCTGCCACGTTTTACTGAATGCCTCAACTGCTTTTAAACTTTGGCTCATACCTCACAAGGAGCTGCTTCACTGATGCTCAGGTTTCATTGTTGTTGATTACCGGAACACAAGAGTTGTCAGCAGGATAAATGTTGTAAAATAGGGTTTTGAACAGTTTTACCTTATATCTATCCCTTACTTCTTTGCCTCTGCTTTGAATATGCATTTATTTGTACAACCCTGAAATGTGTAAAGATAGGAGCACTTCCTGGACTATAATTGAGTATAGATATTTTTTTTTGGCCCCGAACCACAATGCTTCCCAACCATAACATAGTATTTCTTTTACCAACACCAAGCAGAGAATAAGCACAATATAAAAATTCATCTTAAACCCATGTAAAGTTACAACTTAAAGCATTAATCTGGTGATTGGGTCGTAGGGATCGCTGGTCAAGACTTAATGCAGTTTATTTTTTAGGTCTAACATGACGCTGCCGTAACAATAAAGGTAATTTTATAGTTTTAAAGCAAGTACATTGAGGTTTTCTTGTGATTTTCACATCTACAACATACATCATGTTCATGATATTTATAACCTGTATGAAAAAAACAGGTGTTTTTGGAGTCTTCAAACTTTCCCAGTCTTTTGTTGCTCCTTTCCCAACTTGTTTGAATCATGTTGCTGCCATCACATTCACTCAGAAAAACCAGGGAAGATTGGCGAGATCAGCATATATTCACAAAAATCTTTAAAGTAGATGAGTTTTTTAATATTTATTTGAGTATATATCAAAAGGGATTAGCAACTGATCCCATTCTGTTTTTATTTGTGTTTTACGCGTCTGAACTTTTCTTGAATCAGGGTTGTAATTAATACTATATGTTTTTTAGATCTGCCTTGCCACTAAGGACATTAATCCAGATCTAATTACTGTAAATCATTAGTATTATGTTTAAAAGTAAAGAGGAAGATTTTTTTACTTATAAAACAATTGATACATTTAGAGAGAAAGAGACAAAGAGGATGACAGAGAAAAAAGAATCACTGAATGACGCATCAAAACACTAGAAACAAGACAATTTTTAATCTTCAAGACACTGAAGTGGCAATTACCTTTCATATTACCTCAGGCTGAACGCAGCGCTGCCTGTCAATCTGTATTCACACAGAGGAGAACAACAGACAGGCCGTAATATCAACTCTGACAGATGATTATTTCATATGAACGGTGCTTTCACTTACAGCTAGTCACCTCCAAAAGCTGCAGCTCAGAAATGACATGCATCATCACAGCTATTTGGAGATGAACCACGCTGCCTGAGGGCACAGAGTGACAGAATGTGAATGTGTTCTGTTGTATCTCTATATGCACAGTGTATCGCAGTATATCACACTGTCTGTTATTATGATGGCCTCACAGTAATATATAAATATATCATATTAAACATGTATAGAGTGTCAGGGAGGGCTTGTGTTAGTTGTCAGAATATTTCAGCTCTGCTGTCAGTAAAAGAACAGCATATTCATTTGTTGTTTAACCGCTTTAACAACTTTTGATGTCAAAACATTGCTACTGTCATTGTAGGGCTGGGAGATAAATGATCTTGATAATTTACATGATAAAATCTTCCACGCTAACAATGATACATTTATGACGTTTATTAACGATATAGTTTTTTTTTCGTCCATTTTCCTGTACCTAGAAAACACTACACCAAGAGTCAATCACACAGCAGAGACACAGTTTGCTGTTGATGCATGTTTCAGGCCGCTACTACTCACTACCCAGAATGACGTTGACCCCAGTGTGTCTAGCCTCAGCAAGAAATTAGCGGTCCAGCTAGCGAAACCGAGTGCGAGGAAAGCGCAAAAAAAAAGACGAAGAAATTGTACCAATGAAAGGTCATACCACTTTGGTTATTTGGAAATGGTTTGGCAACCTGAATTCCAACAAACTGCAGACCAGCATTAGGTGCAAAATATGTCAACAGCCAGCCTTCAGCAGAACTGGAAACACCACCAGCGTCTTCCATCATCTCAAAAGGTACCATCCTAAAGAGTACTTCAAGAGCATGAGTTTGCGCTATCATGCTAGCATCAGCCTCCACTCACGTAGCCAAGAGCCCAGCCCCACTGCTTTACTCGTCGAGCTTCAGTTCAACAACCAGCAATCGCCGCTGCTTTTTCAGCCATTACCCCATATGAAAAGAAATCGAAGTAATACAAAGAGACAACCAGCACAATTAAGTACTGTAGTGCTAAAGATACGATGCCTATAAGCACAGTTGAAAAAATGGGCTTCAAGAAGAGAGTGACTTTTATGGATGCTAAGTACAAGATGCCTGGGCAAGAGTATTTTTCCCAAACATCACTCCCTAAGCTCTGTGCAGAGTGTAGAGTAAAGTTGGCGGAGCAGTTCAGAAATATATCAAGCACTTCACAACCACCAATGATATGTGGTCTAGTCGCACGTCCGAATCATACATGAGTCTCACTATACACTACATGGACGAGTTGGAATATTCAAAGCAGATGCCTTCAACGGCATATTTTTCAGATGACCACACCGCAGAGATAATTGCCCAGGGGCTTGTGGAAGCACTCACTTCATCGGGACTCAGTGAGGACTGCCAGGTGTGCATTACAACAAACAGTGTTGCAAATGACCCTAACATCGTGAAGGCTTCACTAAACAAGTGGACACGACTGCAATGTTTCGGCCACCGGCTACATCTAGCCATTGGTAAGCTATTAACTCAAGCATTCGTGCATTTATTGAATAATTATCTATGGTGATGCACACTTTGAATGATGACTTATTTAAGGATTCAGGTGTCCACAATCTAATAATAGATTTTGCAAGCGACAAATGGGAAACTGTTTCACCTTAGCCATAAGCAGTTGCTACTGTGCTTTATATAATTTCTTTCACAATGTCGCAGCTTTTGTCTATGCAAGGCATGTGAATGATTTCCCTTAAAAGCTGCTGTCACCTACTGGCTAAAGTCAGTACTTCAAAAGAAGAGCAGTGATTTTGCAGGTAAACTATAAGTCACAGAAAACTGTTCAAATAATCAAAGAAATATTCAAATAACACCCCAAAATATACTGGGGGGACACAATGGCCTACTATCGTATTATTCATTAAGATGTCACGTGGTTTAAGGATAACGCTGGTGTTATTTCATCTTTCCCTTAATGGCACTGTATGTGCATGTATTTAGTAAGGGTTGACCAACCTGTTACTGTAATTGGCAGCATTCATTAGCTGTAATGGTAGATGCCCCAGTCGTTTGTTGCTTAGATTACAGAAGCCATTGGATGTAATCAACTATTTTACCTCTGCCCAGTACTGTAAAATGCTTTTAGTTTTACGTAATTGTGGTGTTGACTGTTCTAGTATGGTGTTTTTTTTTCTTCATGTTATCAGTAACTGTTGCTGAGTCGTCTTTAACATATTTTCTATATTGCCTTTCTATGTATCTTCAGAGAGAAGTGGGAGAGACAAGAGGATCGAAACAGATGTTGGAGTATGTGAATGAGTGGTGAGTGCCTTCTACTCTTGAAAAAGAGGAGAGACCTGGCAGTAGCCCAAGATGGTCACGGAGTCGACTACAAGATGGAGATCACGTCAAAAGATGGTAGAGAGAGTGCTGGAACAAGAGAAGGTCATTGTACTTACACCAGCAAAGATGCAGAAGCAGATGACACTGGGTAGTTTTTTCAGAAAATCCTACACTAGCACCACATCAGTTCTTACAGAACTGGGGGAAATAGAAGCTGAACTGATGAACTCTCTGCAAGCTCCTGATGCAGACAGTGAGACCAATTCCCTGACATGGACTACTCAATTTTCTATGGAGTAGCCTTTCGAGTAGCATCTCGGCAGCAGGTAGGAAGAGACTCGATAAACTTATCAAGACCCCTCTTGAGCTAGTGCAGATGATGGATAAGCTGTTATCAATGCTGGTAAAGGAGTCCCACCCCCTGCAGGTCACTTTCACACCCCAACTGTGTGAAACTTGGTATCACAGGTTTTTTACATTATACATGTTTTTGTCCAAAGCGACTTACAAATTCTTTCACATTCTTAGAGGCTGCCATGCAAGGTGCAACTGCTCATCAGTTGGGGTTCAGTATCTTGCTCAAGGACACATGCAGCTGGGGTGAGCCGGTATTCGAACCAGCAACCTTCCAATTACTTAAAGAGCTTTTAAAGACAACCCGCTCTGCCTCTTGAGCTGCAGCCGCCCTCCCTGCTGCTGTCAGGCGTTACAACCAGTTCCCAGTAGACCTCACTGTACGCTGTGCAATAACTCTACACATAACCCATTTGGGTTTTCATTAACTGGACAATTTTTCATACCCATATTTATTATTTATTAATAACAATTCACTGCCATACTGTTTACAATTACACACTATTTACAATATTATGTATACACAAGTCTATTCTATGTCTTACCCTTTTATTATATTGTCTATGTTTACTATGATTATTGTTTATTGTAATATTGCTCTCCTTTGGCTGCTGTGACACAGAGATGTCCCCGTTTGCAGGACAAATAAAGGAATTCTGATTCTGAAGATGAATGTAACATCCTTTCCCAGAGTGAGCTGCCTGGCCAAACGTTACCTTTGCATACCTGCCACCAGCTCCCCCTCAGAGCGCGTTTTTAGCACAGGTGGCAACGTTTGAGACTGACGACAGATTAGTCTTTCTTGCAAGAAACTTGCAGTGAAGTTGCCAAGAATTGGCAATATTCTACAAGATTATACAGTATTATAATCATCCTCAGAATTTAAGATTTTATTTGATTTTCTTTAATCAATGTTTAGTTCAGTATGCTGCCTCTAAAATGTTTGACTTTTACTTTAATTCCGTATTTACAGCTTTGCTACTGGTAAAGACACCATTCTCTCGATAGCACACATACATCTTGCAGACGTTGGTGCAAGTTATGTCGGAAAGACATAGTATGGGTCACAATAGTTAAGTTCTACAGCACAAATCAATAGACCCACACTTTGCATCCTGATGGAAGGTGCCATAGTGCCATATTTTGTGAGAATGTAGCCATGCAGGCTCAGTCCCGTCCCCTGTTTACCTCTCTGCTCTGTGTGCGTGTGGTTGTGTAGCTCAGTTCCACCCTCGGTCAAACAGACAAACAAACCTGCACTGTTATTGGCTGCTGGTTACAAGACACTGGCCAGAGATTGATGCCCAGAAACATCCTAAACAGAGCAAAATATATAATAATTATAACTGCTCAAAGTAATGTCATTCAATCTATGAGCATATTTAACTCTGGGGCTTTCAAAGAATCCTACAACAGCTTCCAAACAATTTTGACAAATTTAATAGAGCTCTTGTATCAACTTTAGTTTGAATTACATTAATTGTGCTGGACATAGTTGACTTTTCTTTTCTTAGTTGGAGAATTTTTACACAATGATGAAAGAGATTTTCCAGAATTTGGGTTGTTTTTGCTGCAGTTCAACTCACAAGTCACTTAAACATGACACTCTGATGGGTCGACATTTAAAAATGTGGACTTTAAAACTGAACGACACTCACTGAGACATAAATTACTCATTGAGACCCATAATTAACACTCAGATAAGATCCACTGACTAATTGCAGATGAATGACTTGCAGCACTTGAACGAAACTTCAGAGCTGTGAGCTCTGACAGTGAATCCTATTTCCAATCAACCAACAATCTGTCGGGTCAAAGACAATGTAAGTAACGTTCCCTCAGGATGCATCGTTCAGTGCGATTAGAGGATGAGTAAGATCAACCCTGGACTCAGTTCCAAATGCAACTGTATTGATTTTGTTTTTTCTTTAATAGCAACCATCAGGTGCATCTGGCTAATGAAATATTGTACAATTTTGTGAGAACTCTGGCTGATACAACTGTTCCACATTAAACTCCTTTCTGGTGCATTGCTGCAGAATGAGAAAAAACTTTTTTATCAAGTTTTATCAGCACAAGACTTTGCCTAACACACTTTTTCACTTGTCATCTGAAAACATCACAAAGAGTTTCATGCTGCTTTTCTCGTTTCACAAAATGAACCCCGTTACACCTCATTACCCCTCCTTCTACCTGCTGAGGTTTGTCCTACTCAAAAGAGGAGGAGAGGGCTCTGTGCACGGGGAGTCTTTTGAAATTTGAATATGTAATAGAAACACCTAGCTGGAAACATGTTGACTGTCAGACCAAAATAGAAGCAAAACATGGTCAGGGTCTCCTGTGAGCTACATGTGACAGCCAAAGATTATCATTCAAAAGGAAGGGGAGGAGGAGGCTGAATGCTCCATCTCCTTTTATTAATCATAAAGAAAATCATTAGGGCTGTTTGTTTGTGAATGGTTATCATCTTGCACAAGTCTCAAATCTTGATATTGATGATGAGGACGAGGATGGAGCAAACTGAAACAGAATTGAGGTATAGATAAGGAATGATGGGCAGTTAAAGGCGCACTACGTAGTTTTGGAGAAGAAATTCAAACTCAGAATTTTAATAGTTACAATATTAATGAGGTAATAATACAAACTCAGAAGTGGGGTTTTTTTCATAGCTGAATAAACAAGCTGTTCTCGGGGAACCTAAGGTCCCCATAACACTGTTTGAAGATAGAAAGGTGGCAGGGTCCACCACATGTAAACAAAGTAAAACAGTACACATTGTGTTGTCCTTAAGGTCAGTTTGTTTATTCAGTCATGAAGACAAGGACAGTTTGTTTATTTAGTTTACTTAGGCATAAAAAAAAAAATCAGTAAACGAACAAACTCTTCTGATAAACATCTCTTCCCCAAAACTACAGAGTACACCTTTAAGATATTTTTAAAATAATTAGCGAGCTGGCCTCCCTGATACGGAAGTGATTGGTAGTGTGTGACATTGCCTCAGGGAATAATTAACAAAGGATTGTCTTTCAGCTGTTGCTGGGAAGCTCCAATAAACAAGCAGCATTGTTCTTCAAGGCAGATAGTGCACAAGGGAGTTAGCGAGGTAGCTTGGCCCAAGCCCATTAAGGGCTTTGTATATCAGGAGGAGGACCCTTAAATCGATTCTAGATGTTGAAGGAGGCCACTGCAGGGCAGCTGAAACTGGAATAGTGTGCTCTCTCCTTCTGGTTCTGGTTAATATTGGAGCTGCAGAGCTTTGAATGAGCTGAAGTCTCAGTGTTCGTATTCAGGAGACCAATAAAAAGTGCCGTACAGTTATCGAGTTGGTTTCAGATAAACAGTTTTTCAGGATCTTTTTAGGTTTATCAATGATTGTTATTGTTGTTTCTATGATGTATAGTGTGAAAAAATGTGTGTTTTTGTCACCCTGTTAATGTGGGACTTGAAGCTTAGTTTTCAGTCTTAAGATCTTTTTGAGCCAACCAAGTTTTGGAATAGGTCAGCCTAAATATTTCCAGCTTTGTCGACATCTAGTCTTTCTTCAAACTGGGTCTCTCTTTTAAAAAAAAAGTATATGCTTTTGTTTCTCCATGCATTCTTTTCAGTTTGATTCCAACATTTTGGACCAATGGAGATCTCTGGTTGACTTGAAACACTACTTTGTTTTTGAGTGTTGGTAAAAGCATTAATTAAGGTTTGAGAGATGTCACAGGGCTTTGTACTTGAGCATCGTGATCAAGAGGGCAAAGCTTTTGATTTATAAGTCAGTCAACTCTATGATTATAAGCTTTGGGTAGTGACTAAAAGATCATGGATACAAGATACCGAATTTGGTTTCCTCCATCCGGAGTGTGGGCTCAGCATTAGAGATAGTATAGATGCTCAGACATACGGATAAAACCTTAAGTCGCTCCATCGCTTTGAAAGGAGCTAGTTGAGGGGGAACACATCCTAAAACACATCCAACGGAAACGTTTAACATGGCTGACTGATGCATCTGCTTCACATGTTCACTTTTTTCTTTCTTCCTTTCCCTTTTGTCTTCTTACTGTATCTAACATCTCTCTTTCTATTTTTTTTTACCTCTTCCTCTGCTTTTCTTTTATTGTTCCCTCTCAGTCTGTCATCTGTCTCCTCTCTAAATTAAGTGCACATACTATAAGCTATAACGTCCCAGTGCCCCGCAACATCCTCCTTTCATTACTTGTCCAAATTGTTAGAAATATACTTTTCGTCCTTTAATGCCTCTCAATCCCCTGCATGTGATTGACAGAGGGGCTTATGGGTATTTATTATGTCCAGTTGGATTGCTGGGTAATCTTACAAGCACAGTGCAATCTATCACTTAAATACACAATGCTTACCGAGTAGCACTGCGGTATCTCCACTGAGCCGTGTTTCTTTTTATCTCTGCCTTCTCTTTCCTTTGGGGTTGCTGTAGAGGTTAATAATGTCGTCATTGTTTCTTGGAGAGATAACAGTGATTAATAGTGTCTGAGATTAAAGGGGGAAGCTGGAATTTTTCTCTCTATGCTGTAACTTTGTTTATGCAGTTGAATTCCTGGTATTTTAGATGCCAAAATCTAAGATGCAGAGGGACAAAGTCATCGTGTTGCAGGTCACAAGGAAGGCTGTCCTCCGGGCTATGGAGTCAAATCCATGTCCTCAAATTTACTGCTGCTCAAACATACTGTACCTTGCCAGCATTGTACATTGCTAGTTGTTAGCAGTTTTTAAATGACAACATTTAGGTGACCAAAACAAGGTTTTGTCTGTGGTCATGGCTTGTAAAGAGCATACATTTCAACATTGATTAACTCAAACACGCAATAAGCAATTTCTGCCTCTTTTGAATCTCTCTATCACAACAAAAAACATTGGCCAAGTTTTATGTCAGGTAGACTGAGAGGATCAGGGTCAGGGTTAAAGGTCCCATATTATAAAAACACGTTTTCTCTGGTCTCTACATATATAAGCTGGTCCTCCCTGAGCCTGCCAACTCCCAGAGTGAGGAGAGCAAACAAGTCCTGCATGGTCTCTGCAGCCCATCCACTGGTAAAACAGCGCTCCTATAGGCTGTTCAGATTCAGCTATTTACATACGCCGACCTCCTCTGTGCGATGATAGGAGATATCTGAGAGGGGGCCGTTCATCCCCGAGGTGAAGTTCGGTGTGTCCAGCAGTAAGATAGCAGTGTTTCGCAATGTCGTCGCTCAGAGCTAGACACGCAAATTGCTCTGTTGTTGGTTGTAAAAATCAACATATGTGCCTATATTCTGTTCCAGCTACAGAACAACAGAAGAGACAGTGGTTGCGTTTCATTATTAACAACAACGCGCCGGCTGCGGTTCGTGTTAGCTTGTGTGTGTGTGCTAACCACTTCACATCGGACTGCTTCAGTAACGAGGGTCAGTACAAAGCTGGATTGCCTCAACACTGACCCTCGTAAAAGGATCAGTCCCAACCATACCGGACCCAGCAGCTGCACCCGAGCCACCGATAAGTGTCGCCGCGGTTTGATAATATTTACAGTTACCAACGATTATGGTGAAGTCAGCTGGAAATTGGCTAACTAGTTAGTTTAATGTTTATAATATTCCGATGGAGCTTGGTTGTCACAGTAAAAAGTCTGGAAACATGTGCAGACTGGAGACAGAGACGATACGAACAGTGTCCATGAGTTTGGAGACTGTGTTGGAGACAAACACAGCTTTCGCTAGCTGTTAGCCATTAGCTACATGGTAGTAACTGTAACAGCACATAGAACAAACTAACATTATTCAGAGAAACTAACCATTCTGAAACGTCCTGCTGCAGCTGCAGAGTCTGTATTTCTTCAGGAGCCTCTCCTTCTGGGTCCAATTCAACTGGTATGGTTGAACGACAGCATCTTGGCGAGCCATAGTGTTACATCCACCATAAAACATTACCGCATGCTACCGCTAGTGCAAACGGCATCCTCTCCCTGAGAGGGGCGTGTAGCAGGCAAGGCAGGCGCTCATTAGCAGTGGTGAGCAAGTTACTTCCAAAATGTAATATATTTCATAATACTAGTTACTTGCTTTTGAAAGTAATACGTTTCTTTACAATATTACCTTATGTGTAGAGTAATAAGTTACTGATTACTTTTTAGTCGTCAATTAACTGTAGTTCCTCATAAATATAGTGTGTGTGTGGGGGGGGACATTAAAGTCTAATGAGGTCTATATTGCTGTAGTGGTTACCGTGAATAGCTGAATTACAATAATGTAAAAAAAAATGTAATGACAGAGAATAATTAAACAACCAAAACCTTAATCATTGAATCACCTCTCTCACCACCAGTAGTGTCTCATCTTAAATGAACTATCTGTGGAAATGTGTCTATACCTTAACAATAGGACTATATCATTAGAGATATGTTTTTACCTTGTCACATGATTAAACGGGGATCTTGCTGACAAGCTTTTGAAACGCTGGCGACTCAACTGTAAAAGAGGGAGCGCATCCTTCACGACATACTCAGCCACCAGCCTTCTCACTTCTCCTGGGTCAAGCATCTTCACCTCTGGTCTGGAGAAATCCAACTTTCATTGTTTAAATTTGCTCGCGCCGTCATCTTCCACCTGTTTGCTGGCAAGAGGTCATTTTGCCGCTAGCTTAAGGTTGCTGTGCACTCTCTCCAGGTGTTTCTTGAGGTTACTTGTACTATTTTTAGCCGTAGACAGTTCCCTCGGCCTCCCACCAGCGCATAAAGTGCACCTTACTGTGAGGTTCTTGTCCATTTCTGTGACAAATTCAAAATATTGCAAGTATAACCACTTAGAAAACGTTGAATTATCAGGTGTTGTTGCCATATTGCCATCTCTAAACCAAACCGCCTTCTTCTTCGCCTTCTTCTTCTGTTGATTTAAAACCGTCTTCTTCTTCTTCCTTCTTCTTCTTCTGTTGATTTAAAACCATCTTCTTCTCTGCTTTATTTTACGGCTGTTGCGTGCCTGGGTTGTTTTTTCGAAACCTCCGCCTGTACGACAGCTCGGATTGTAAAGCGTTACCGGACTAAGTAACTGTAATTACATTACCAAAATATAGTTAGTAACGCGTTATATTACTCCGTTACTGCCTAAACGTAATATATTACGGTAAAGCGCTACTTTTGTAACACTGCTCATTAGCAATTAAAGGTGCAGGCACAGAAACAGCCTGCTCTCAGGAGCACGGCTTTTCAGGACCACAGATGGGTTTGGTGCAATACATTTCGAATACAGTGTTGTTGGGCCTCTGACAGCTGTGTGAAATTGATGAAAAACAGTATAATATGGGACCTTCAATGCTTTTGCGCTCTGTCAGTCTGCTGACCACTTAAAGCACTTTGCAGTACATTCCACATTCACCCATACGTTCATACACTGCTCATCAGGGGCAATTTGGTGTTCAGAATCCTCAACATGTAGCTGAGGGGAGCCGGGATTCGAACCAGCAATCTTCTGATTACTAGATGACCTGATCTACCTCCTGAGCTACAGCCACCTGTAGCAGAGTGTTGACCAGCCACAGTGGAGAGAGTCAAGTGCAGGTCCAGACCTTGTGGAGAAATAAACACCTGAAGTCACCAGATTCTGCTCTGATCCAGAGCGGTTTACCAACGAGAGGAGAGCTCAGAGTTTACTTTTGAACTTTTGGGATTAAAAAATGGATTTATCTTCACTCCTGATTATCAACCTGACTGCAGCAGTGATCTGCGGAGGTGACCTCCATGTCGGGTGTTTATGTTCTATTATGTTCACTGCTGACTGGAGCTGGAGGGGAAATGTACTTTACTTCATGAGTGTAACATTACAGAGAGGAGAGGGAAGCAGAGTCTCTGCTGAGTGCTGAGTTCAGTCAAAGTTCATTCTTATGTAGAGTAATGTGGTTTTTGCTGATAAACATTCAGGCAAGTAACATGAACAAACACAAAAGATTCCATAGTCACACTCACTTTGCTGGTGGTGAATAAACCGTCAGAGCAGCTTACTTTCTCTGTGATATCTGCCTTTTGCTTCTTGCCTACTCCTGCTTTGTTTGCATTGTTTGCCTTATTAACTATAAACAATGGCAAGGCAACAGAGCAGAAGAATGTCCCACCATTGTCCACGTCAAAGAGAAGAAATAAGAAGACTGATGAACAAAAGCAGTGTAAATAGAAAGAATTGGGCCGAGCCAGAGAGAAAACTAGGATAAATATCGGAGTGTCATTTCAGAGGTGGAGGAGCTGCGGGATTTGTAATGACTCAAGAGTGATGCAGAGTTAGCTGCTTTTCTGCTGGAGAATTAAGGACCCCTGCTTCATATATGTTTCATTCTATGTTTTAACCACAAGGCTATGGTGGCGGTGCTTACAGTAATACTCGCAGTAGCGAAAATCGACGTACAATGTTGCAGTCGAGCTACGTAGCTTGTTGGTAAGTCAAGCAGTTATAAAGTTAGTTTGTGTTCAGGACGCTCTGAGTGGTTGTTTTGGTTTAGAGAAATAATGTTAATCATGCTTCAGAGAAAAAATATCGCACCAGCTAATGATTTGCTGGTAACTTGGTCTATGTGAGGAGCTTTGAAGGCAGGGCTGCAGCAGCAGAGAGGAAGAAGGAGGGACCTGGGAGCTGTATCATTCAAATATTCTGGCTAAGAGAAGTGCTCGACTCATCGCCTGGCTGACAATATCCATACGCAGGATGTAGCTGCATTAAGCCTGGTGATGAGTCTCAGTGGCAGGGAGAAGGCGACTGGAGAGGTTTGGGAGGAAAAAGCTGCTGCAAGCACACGTGATCTGAGACCAGAGTTAAGATTATAACAATCTTCAGCAAGAATTTTCGAGGAACAAAGAAAGAAAGAAAGAAAGAAAGAAAGAAAGAGATTGTCGCAAATTCAGATGGAGTCAGATCTGGTACTTAAAGAAAGACTAGAAATGACAAACGTACTTGGCAGTGAGTGGCTGGTGTATGCGTACAGACCCGTCACTATGACTACAGACACCGAACTTTAAATTGGATCTGCATGGGCCATCTAAATTGCAGCAATCTTATAAAAAGTAAGACAACGACAAGCGAGATGTGGAGAGAAGACGCTGGAAGATTAGAGGGTTTATCGTGTCTTCTGGGAGTCGAGATGAGTCTGTCTTGGGTCTGCCAGGTGAGACCGTTTTTTTTTGTTTGTTTTTTTTTAACATTTTTTAAGCAGTTTAAGTATCATATAATGGAGCGTGAGATGGGCAGGTGGCTTGGGGAGGTGTCTGCAGTAATGTGGGCATACTGGACCGTCAAGTTGATGAGGGAGCAGAGAGGGAAAGCTTTTCATTTACCATCTATGTTCAGGAGCAGGGCAAAACTCAAGAGGCTCCTGGAGGAGGGTGAACGACACACACACCGCCCAGCAACCAAAAACCCAGATGTTGCTTTTGAGTTCCTGCTTGAAGCTGGAACGTATGTCCAACAGAAGCTGCCACATCAAGGCCCTCTGCTAATTTATTGATGTGACAAAGAGCGGATGTGGTGTGCTGCTTCATATCAGCTGTCGATATAACTACTGCAAGATGCACCATTTGTGACAGGAAAGAGCCCCACAGCAGCAACATGAGTAACTTCTTGAAACATTTAAAACAAAACAAGGAGAAGCCCAAACGTCTGAGTCTCCCACAACACCCGCTGCCCCACCTAAGATGTGGCAGGAGAGGCAAAACATATGTACAGGTTATTAGTTATTACCTCTGCCAGGGAAGTGGTGGAAGGGTTGTCGTCCTGTGTCTCTCTGTCTTCCTTAAAATCCCCAAACATCATCGTCAAAATCTCATTTGAAGGCCAGACACTGCAGCTGAAAGGTCATTTTTCAACTGAAACGCGACTGGTTGATCACTAGTTGTTTTCTGAAACGTTATTTTTTAAATGTGCAAATGAGGAAATCATGTAATTATGCATTAGTTTGCATGATTTCCAGGACAGAAATCTGAGCGATCCATGTTTTATATTGTGGTCAAATTAGGGTCAAGTCACAAAACACATTCCCATTGCAGAGATGATCAGTATCTGTATTAAAATTGTAGATTTGTCGCTATCATATGGAATTGATAACATTTTGTATCGCCCGTCCTTTGTCAGTGAGGACTGTCTTATCTTGTAGAAATGTGTTTGGTTTAAGTTTAAGACTTACGTTGCAGCATGCTCTGCATCTGTGTTCTTTCTCATTAGTTTCACCTATCTTCTTCTCTTCTACATGTCAGAGGAAGAAGAAGAGAGGACTTACTCACATTTTGGACGGAAACCTGTAAATTCCCATAATGGATCAGAGACAGCCTCCTATTTCTTTAGCCTTCATTTTAGTTGATGGTGAAATTTTCTTCTTTTGTTGGTCTGCAATAGAATGTTAATTCTTAAAAAAGCCTTGAAAGCAAACATTACCAGATACTTTTAAAACAAAAAAAAAACAAAGCTGAAATCACTCACTCATTCTCATGATACAGAATCTTGTAATGAAACATTCATAAAGGCTTAAATATTTATTACACTAGTTCAATATTTAGATTGATATATTGAGCTCAGCTGCAATGCCTTAGCCCACCCTGCTTTGAGGATAAATTACGTGATAAGTCAGAAGATAAGACCACAAACAAGCTTAATTTGACCTGTTTACCACAACGATGCACCAGAGCTTCTCTGGTGTAATGTTCCAGTTTACATGTGTGCCGTCATCCATCAGAGGCTGACAGTTAAACACTGAGCACTATCTCTCCACAGCAGAGGCCGGTCATCACAGGACACTGCTGGCTTAGGGTTCAGTGAATGTGTTGGTGTGTGTGTGTGTGTGTGTGTGTGTGTGTGTGTGTGTGTGTGTGTGTGTGTGTGCGTGTGTGTGTAGAGGTCACTTTCAATTCAGTCAAAGAAACGACTGCTATCGAAGCTCCACATATGAATGGAGCTCTTGCTACACACAATGATGCTGAGGAGGAGGAGGAAGACAAAAGGATGACAGAGAAAGGAAAGTAGAGGAAGGAGAAGCAGGATGTGAGGAGGGATTTAGATTTTGCATCAGGGTTGTATCAATCATCTTCATCATTGCCTTGAATGCTGTTTAAAAAGCTGCAGGACATGTCCCTTCTTATTTTGATATATTGTGTTTACATATGAAACATTAGATACAACATTATTGTTTAAGGTAAAGTCAAATGTTATTGTTGTGGTGCTTCCAACATGAGTTCTGTGTTGTGATACCTACCATACCATCTGCACTAGACAAGCAACTGATTTACAGTTGCCACGACACTGATGACCAGCTGGTTTGATCACGTCTTATAGCAATGTCTGCTAAATGTACTCAAGCAGAGACATGTGCTCCAAGAGAGATTATAAATGATAAGTAATTATAGTTAATAGATAGTAATTACAAACAATTAATGTAGTTGGGATTATGAAGATGACAAAACAAATAGATAAAAGCAAACAAACAACCAAAATGGAGAGAAAAAAGACATCATGCCTCCATGAAAAGAGTCTTTTACAGCATTTAATACATTATTTATATATATTCTGTTCCCTTTAGAATTCTGAATTTATGTATGTGAAATCTACCACGCATAACAGATACATTAGCAATAAATCGACCTTGTGTCTTTTTTTAATGTTCAAAGTGCATAATTACATTTTTACACTTAATTTTGAGTTTTTAATTTTGATTTTAATTAATTTTATTCATCGAATGTGTCAAAAGTAATCGAGTGTGTACAGTGTTGAAATAAAAGTGGGAAAAATTCCAATTCATTGTTACACAAACTACATTTGTTATCATTGTTTAAGAATTTAGAGAATCATCATGTAATCCTTCAATTTATCTTAAATTGATGCGTAATAATTCAGTGTACAGTTACGATGGGATAATGGATCATACTGTTCAAACAGCTGCAGAGTTTTAATACAGCAGCCAAAATGCTTCTTTTCAATGTTTACTTTTGACTTGGACTTTCATTTTATATACCTACTCCACTAAATTGGCTTTTGCGAAGGAAGATTTTCACATTGTGACACAAATTACTTTTTTGCTTGATCATTTTCTTCAGTGTCTGACTCACACACACAAATGTTACCCAACTCTTCCCAGTTACGCACCTTAGCTGAAACGATTCTTCAATCCAAGTTCTGTTTTTTAATTAAATCTGGCTTTAATATGTTTCCCCAGCTCAGAGTCTAGAGACTGTATGTCCCCTAACAAGCTTGCCACGGGTGAAATTAGAACATCACCCTAATTTTACAGCTATTGCCTCCATCATGATTAGAGCTTTGACAACTCCCTTGGCAATCAGACCACACAGTGGTAGACAACACTGATAGACATATTCTTTACAGCGATGGTCGTTTCTTTTATACTAGAAAAATATGAGTGGGAATATTGATATTAATATCTTGATATACAGTTTGGGTTCTCTTGTGTTCTTAAATTAATGATGGTTAATGAATGGAATAATTAACCCAATTTAGTGCTTACATAATCCTGTGAAGCGTCAAGACAAGAGCTGTAAGGCTTTAAAAGATCTGCTTGCGAGTTCAATTATTACATGTGTGTAATTAGGAAACATTTGTGCAAACTTTCAGGATCAACTTCTGGTCTTTGCTGTAATAATTCTATCGTAAGTGACAAATTCACTTTTCTAAAACTGCTGGCTACTTATTATTTTACATGAAGTAGTAACTTACTCCATATGTTTGTAGCACAGGATATAACCATGAACCTGTTGGTAAAAGAAAGCTGTGAATCACGTATTGAAAAACTGGTTTTAATGTGCCACGAGAGGATGTATGCTTTCATAATGACATACATGTTCATGGCCAAATAAACAGTGTGGTGATGGATTCATTGTATATAGAGAGAATGTGCTTTCATGTTAAAAGCAACTGATTGAGAGGAAATGTACTGCTGAAGGTCAGCTGTGATTTCTTTTTTGTATTTCTTTATGAAAGCATGTAGAAAAAGCCTTAACAAATAACTAGGATGTGTGCACATACTGTATCCATCACAGAAACAACATGCACTCAAACAAGGATGACAAACACACTGTTTAGTGGGTCACTTATCTACACAATCAGTTCTGCCGCACTAAGGCAAAAGGTCATAACATTGATTTTGGGCGAAAATTAGTTATTGTCATTTTATCATGCAGACAAACATCAAATTTCAATTTGGTTGTTTTTTGGGGGAAATATGATGATGATTTTGCTGTAACTTCAAAAAGCCAAGGCGAACTGTGGCATAAGCCTGTAACATTAGATAATGCTCTATGCCTTCGTTTTATACTGCTCCTGAACACTCGAATGAAGTTACCCTGTTTACTGTTCCCTTGTTCTGACCGACCATCAAAGTTAAGTTACTGTTTTGCCGGCACTGGACTTACGGTGTTTTGCTATGTATTATGCAATTAAATTACCTCAGACACACACTAACTTCAATAAAGTGTATGCAGTATGTTTAGCAGCGCTTGCTTGTGTTAGATTATTGACGTCTAGGTTTGTAGAATGGCATACTCTCGAGGGAAAATGATGGTGGAGATGGCTTTGAAATGTAAAAGCCAAGATCAAGATAAGAATGATACACGGGTGCATAAAAAAAAAGATAATCTTGGTAGCCTAACTTAAAATCCAGTAATAGCTAGCGGTAGCTTTTAGCTAGCGATGCAAACCAGTAGGCTAACCTACTTCACAAACTAGACACAAACACTTTGCAAGCCATAATCAACAATTTATGGAGTAACAAGCGGTGCATTAGAGCATGGCTTGGAGGATATCTTAATCCACAGCTCGTAATACAAGGCTACATACAACTGAAATAAAATTTGCTTCTCATAGGCTAGCTCTCGCCTGCCAATGACAGTCAACTGACTGAAAACTACACGAGTTGGTTGGAGCTGCAACGACACACCTTCCATGCCTTCCACACACCAGCAGCAGAAATGTAGTAGTTTACAGCCTACCTTTTGTTGAACCCTGGTTAAAATCCATGCCAAACATCCGATGTGAGAGTAAATCCATTAAATCCACCACAAGTTTTTAAAACTTGCTGCCGGCTAGTAAAAACTCCCAGGTTGTCAGCAACAGGCTGTCAATTCTATCTATGCAATCCTAGCGTTTAGTGTAGCTGTGGTTTGGTGGGGAAATTAAAGCTAGTCACAAAGCAGGCAGTTTCCTTAGATCAATGTCATGTCTTGATTTGCCAAGAGAGAAAATAAAATTGATCATTGGACGAATCCACCATGTGACTCGTTGATGTCATAGGTGCCATGTTGTGAAGACCGTATGGCAAAGCTGAGAATTATCTACAGCTTAGGCGAAGACCTAACATCAGCCCAACAGCTTCCTGACAGCCTGATGGATGGAGCTGGGGGTAGAGAGGGGAGAGAGTTTAACATCCTAACAGCCTGGTGGATAAAGCTGTTGGTGAGTCTGGTGGTGTGGGAACGGAGGCTCCTATACCTTCTCCCAGAGGGCAGGAGGCTGAACAGATTGTGTGCAGGGTGGCTTGCATCGCTCACAATTGTGGTTGCTTTGCGGGTTAGGCGGGTGGTGTGTATGTCTTGCATGGGGAGTGGGGCACCAATGATCCTTCCAGCTGTGTTCACTATGCGCTGCAGGGCTTTCCTGTTGTAGTCCATGCAGCACCCCACACAGAGATGCAACTGGAAAGGAGGCTGCACATTCTACCGAGGCACCATCGAGAGCAGGATGGAGCAAATTTCTTTGGCACAGGTATGATGGGGGCTGCCTTGAAACATGATGGAACAACAGCTTGCCTCAGAGAAGTGTTAAAGACATCTGTGAAGACATCCTTGAGCTCTTCTGCGCAGTCCTTCAGCACACGACCAGGAATGTTGTCTGGACCTGTTGCCTTGTGGATGTTGATAGCGGAGACTGTACTCTTTACACTGGTGGCAGACAGGCACAGAGTCACACACCATTTCCATTATCCAATTTAATCAATTAATTAGCAACAACTAAACTTTGTTTTCAGACTTTACTTTAAATTGCAGTCATATAAAATGACCAAATAAAGGCAACCAATCACACCCTAATCTTACCTAATTTGTGTGGGATAATGATGTTTTATCATTATCTGCATTTGGTTCTAAGTTTCCATTCTATGCAGGAAAATGTATCAATACAGTGTTTATTCATAATTTTCGAAAAGACCTACGTATCGTCAATGTTTATTCTTGTATATATGATAATAATGCAAATACTGCAAGTAAAATCCCAAGAAATATTAATTCCTAGTATGTTTTCAGCAGACTGGCTTTCAACATTAAGATGCTGCAATGGGATGACTCTGAAATGTCTTTGCTGTTCTAGGTTACTGGTTATCCACATAAACAAGCCAATGTGTCTAAATTAGTGCCTCAAATTCAACCAGAAGAACATAGTTTATATGCATTAAAACATCAAAACACTCTCATTGTTAATACTGACGTCAGTCAGAGGAGAGTGTATGAATCAATCATGCGACTGCCTGTGTGGTACTAGTATGAAATAAATTGTTGATCATTTGCATATGATAGAATAGAATAGAATAGAATAGAATAGAATAGTCTCTATTGTCATTGTACAGGAGGGTACAATGAAATTAAGGGTGCTCCTGCAGCAACAAATAAAAAAAGCAACACATAGAACAAATAGTAATATAAATAAATTATATATATAGCCCTTTAAGGTGCTAAAGGGAGGTAGGAGGAGGTAGATTGGGTTTGTTCTTGTCGGGGGGGGAAGCTGTCTGTCAGCCTGCTGGTGTGGGACTTTGTTGACCTGTAACGTCTCCCAGAGGGCAACAGATCAAACAGGGGGTAGGCAGGGTGTTGATAAATGCAAAGCCATTTTATCATAGTGAGTCCAATAAGATCAATATTGCTTGCATTTTAAGTAAAAGTTATCACTGTTATCATAACATTGTGCTATAAAATAGAAGTTAAGGTCATTTGTCTTGGTATGACCAATTGTCATTTTGTAGGCGATGCAAAGGCAGAATACAGTAACTTCCGAAAAAGGGTCAAAGATAAAATTTGAGTTCAACATTTTTTGGTAGATAGATTAATACAGGTATA
This sequence comes from Diplodus puntazzo, assembly GCA_963678695.2. Lineage (NCBI taxonomy): Eukaryota > Metazoa > Chordata > Actinopteri > Spariformes > Sparidae > Diplodus > Diplodus puntazzo. The sequence continues at coordinate 5,584,358 of OZ023158.1, read as the reverse complement.
CACTAGTTTCACACTTTGGAGAGTTAAGGTCTTTTGCCTTAGTAGGCAGAGTTGATGGCAGATAGACTTTAGGACGGACATAGAAGCTCATATTTGCTCAAATGAGGTGTCAATCAACAGCTGCCGCCTCAGGATCTCTGGTTTGGAGGGTTAGTGACCTGCTCTGAAATAAAGAAACTTTTTTTTTTTTTTTTTTTTACAAATACAAGGCATTAAATGCCTCCACAACCATAATAGTGCATCAGTTAAATTAAGTTAGAAACATCAGCTGTAATAGGAAAACAATGACAGGGGGCATTAAACTGCTGATAGGTACTCATACATTTCATACTGTAAACCTTACTGATAAACTTCCTCACTTTTTCTGATGTTACACAACTGAGTAGCAGAACTCTGCGTCCATGTTCTTCCTCCTCAGCTTCTTCCTCTTTGCAGACTTTATAAACACACACACACGCAGGCTGTATAATTACCATCAGAGTCACCCAGTTGTGTTTTATCAGCTAACCTTAACAGTGACATCAGGTAACAGTATGAGCTTTAAATCTGCTGTAATTATCAAACTCTGGATTCCCATTACTCACAGAGAGGTTTGCTACAAAATATGTCATCCACTGTGACAAGAGGGGGTTGTATGCTATTTTAAGATGACTTACAGCATTAAATTAAACTAATAACATGATGATGTAACAGGAAGTACAATGGGGAAAGCTGAGAGATGTTCAGACGAATTGTCAGCCATGCGGTCCTATCAAATGTACATCACTCTCTCATCCTCTGGGCCCTAATCAATATGATCACTGATAGGTCAGCATATTGATTAGGCCCGGGGAGATTTTCCCCAGCATTATGATGGCCTTCAGGGCTCAGCGAATACACTGACATTACCACATTGATCTGTCTGCTTACATGAACCATGGAGCTATACATCCATCACTGGAAGGAGAAAAACAAAGAATGGACAAACAGTTCATTCAATTAAATATATAGGATGAGATTTCTGTGTTTGATCCAGGAACATCATCGCCATGCTGATCATTCAAAGACAATGAAATACAATGATTCTCAGTCACAAATAAAAACAGTATTCTGCCAATATATCTAGCTTGATCCCGCGAACTGGACCTTTAAATTCCAAAACTAAGTGGGTTGATTGATTGGTAAAAAAAAATGCTCATGTAATTTATTATATTTTAGTTGTTTTTCTTGTTCTGAATCATTCCCTGTATGTCCTACTAGGACACATGTAAATTCACTTGAACCACAAAGCCATCTGGCTCCTTCTGATCTATATCAGAATGGACCAATCTGATGCCATTCAGATAGATGTACAATGCTCCGAATCAGACGAGGAACCCAAGCAACATGTCAGGGTCGTTTCACAGTGAAACACAGCGAGCAGCCGGGGCCTCAGGGATACAGATGCCAGCTTGTGACTGGAAGGTCATGACTTGAATTCCCAGATCCACTGGGGGAAAAATAAAATCTGGACCATGACAGTGGATGAGGGAAGTCGCCCCCCCTACCCCCTACCCCTGTGAGAAACTACTGGCATGGCTCCCCTGAGTGAAGTAGATACAGGAATAATGAGCTGAGCTGATCTCTGGACAGCAGGACAGAGCTTTAGGTTGTCAGCATTTTACCAGTTACACACCAAAACAAATCACTATCAGTGGGTATCAGGGCAACTCTTTGGGGGAAATATATATGGTAAAAAAGAAAGATGACTGGTCGCTCACTTGAAGGCATTGTCGGCAAAAATTGTGTCTGGTGCTCTTGGCAAATGGGAGAAAAGGTTGATTACAAAAACAATCAAAAAATAATGAGGAAGGAAACGTTAAAAGGGTAATCATTAAAAAAACACATATTTTTAAACCATTAGGAGTTATTAGGGCTCCAGAGATAAATAAGGGCTTTATATCATTTTAATATTTCCTTCCTCATTTTATTTTATTTTTTAAAATCATTTTTGATATTTTCTTTTTTTCAAAGATCCTCGACTGCTTCTGCGGTAAAAAAAATAACATTTTGGAATAAAGTCATCATTTTTCAAGACAATCATTAAGATTATTATTAGAATAGAGCTAATATATTACATCATTATAGGGATGCACCGATGCATCGGCTGACCATCGGTATCGGCCGATGTTTGCCTCATTAACTGTCATCGGCCATCGGCAATAAAAATGACATTCGCCGATGGCCGTGGCCGATGATTATCTTGATTTGCAGCATGAACTGTGCTCATGGAGAAACTCTTTTTTCCCTCTTTTTTTTGGAGAAATCCGACAACGCAGCCCTCCCGTTTTCATGTGGACAGCGAATCCGCAAACTTTCCAAAACAATGACGCCATCGCCGCATCTCGCAACGTCCCATAACAACAACAATGGCGGACCGCATGCTCGTGTTCGTGCTGCAGAAGATATCAAGCCTTTCTCGCAACTTACCCGCCTTGTAGTTAAGTGTGAGTCTCAGCAGCAGTTCGACCTCATTAACGGTCCACACAAACGATTCTGGTTTCCTTGCACTCGCCATTTTCATCTTCTTCTTCTTCTTGTGTTTGGTTTCTCCGTCTACTGTCTGTTTGTTTACAGCGTGCAAGTTTACTGTGCATGCTCCGTGTCTTCTTCTCCGTGTTTTGTGAATGTCAAGCGCCACCTAGAGGCCTGGAATATGAACTACAGCGTTTTCGCTCATTTTCAGTGGGTCCGTGTGGACGCAAATATTCTTAAAACGATGACGAGGAAGACGAAGATAAAAAAGATTGTTTTTGCCCGTCTGGACGGCCCCTCAGACTCTAATTGACACAGCATTTAAGGAAAGCCAAACAGCTGCCTCCAGACAGCGCCAAAGCAAAACAAATAACAAACAAGGTGATGGAGTTCATTGCTTTAGATGACCAGCCTTTCTCTGTAGTGGAGGACGTGGGGTTTCAGAGTCTAATAAAGTTTATGGAGCCACGCTACACGCTGCCGAGTCGACGTCACTTTGCCAAGGTCTGTCTCCCCGAAATCTTGTCATGTGAACTAAGGTTATCTTAAATGTCAACCAGAAAGGGACATTAAAGGTTGTTTTTGTTTCATAAATTGGTCTCATTGGATTTGTGCTCATTCAAGGATAGTGTTATGAAGAGCTGAAAGACTTGTATGTTTCTGTGGCACAAAAAAAAGGAATAAAAAACAAAAAGAAAGAACATCGGCATCAGCCATCGGCCAAGTTGTTATGTTAAACATCGGTATCGGCCCAGAATTTCACAATCGGTGCATCCCTACATCATTATATATTTAATATTGAATAATATTAAAGAAAGGCAGTATTTATGAGACATATTAACTTTTTGAAAGTTACATTAAAGAAGCAATATGTAAGATATGGACTATGAACTAACATTATCCACAATGTGAAGAAACAACAGTGTTGATGTCATGTCAAATATGTCTATGTGCTGTTTCCTAGATATACATACTGTAGTTAATCTGGTAATACCACTTTGTAAAGTGAGAGGTGAGTCTGATAGCCCCACAGCTTCAGCGGGAGATCGCTTAATATGCCAGCAGCAAGTTCACTCCGTTCCACAAGCTCTCTTAGCTTTTATTGTAATAAATGTGCAAGATAACATAACATAAAAATGTCAAAAAAGTAAATATTTGTATAACTACTTTCCTTACTAAACTGCCCTGATGCAAACGCAGACATTAAATAAACATTTATCCTTTTAGACCTACAGCAAGTACAATTTAGAAAATCTAATATGTGTTACATTATGGAGACTTGCTGTGTTGGAAGAGCAGGTCTGAAGGAAGCAGTAACACAGATTTAAAAAAATGTTCATAACAGAAAACATAAAGATAAACAAAGTAAAAAAAGAGGGAATTCATCAGAGTGAACTGATCACAACACATACAGTATACTGTTGTTAGCTTTCAGGTGCAGAAAAAAAGAGGGCATGTCTTGATTTAATTAACTGAAAACAGCTTCCATGAAATCAAAGCCGGTCACTGTCTGATTCAGAAAGAACAGACATGAAACTGCAAACAGAAATTAAGAGGCGAGGTAGAGATCTTACAGAGAAATCGATAGTTGTAAAAACAAAAACAAAACAGAAAAAAAAACTGAGCAAAGGCAAAAGAAAATAGGGAAGAGGTTGGTGTATTTCAGGCAGCACACCAGAGGATTTCCAGGTCAGTGCATTTATGAGGTGTGGTGAGTGTGATGAGAGGTTAGGGTGAAGTAATGAAGCCGTCTCCCTGCTGCTTTCTAAACGTATACCTCCGGATCGATGCCAGTGTTTCTGAGACGTTTTATGCCTGCGGACAAATGATCTTCGTAAAAACACTGTACGCTGGAAAACAGAAAAAAACGCTCAGCCAGATTCAGTGATGTGTCCCTGCTCCTGAGATGCTGCGGAGATTACCCATCTACCTGCAGGTTTCAGCGTTCCTGTTTTTTTGTTTTCTGCAACAACCTGTCAAAAACACAAACATCTGTGCTTCAGCAGAGCAGATGAAACATTTGTCTTTTTGTGAAAAAGAACTCTTGTAAAACCTAAACCGCCTGCCTGGAGATCCAGTGAGAATCCTCTGAATGCCTGCGTAAAATTTCATGGCATTTCCATGATGTCCCGTTTATCCTGAAGCGGGCCTTTTAAAATATGAATGGATCCATAGAGGGATGGAGTTGTAGAGCCACAGAGTCTACAATGAGGTCAGGGTGGAGGGGACTTTGACACTGAATAGCAGTGTTTCCTATTTACAACCATTGATTTCTTATAAACAGGACCAGAATTGTTACATGATTTTGACCTAATGGTTGTTTCAAACATATTATCCTACCAATGGAATGTATCATTCAAGCAGTTTGTTTTCTTTGTGCATTGGGGTTCTGCACGTGCACAAAATCCCTCTGTTCAGATTCTAAATGGATGCCACCAGGCAACGGTACATGTTCTGGGACCGCTCTTCATCCAACGTGTGCTGGTGTTGCATAACATCAAAATATTGACGGGAACACTGTGTTTTTTTGTCGCTCAGAGTGAAGCTGGAACACTCCGATGTAACCTGTCGGTGAAAATCCAACGTGTCCAGATAACATATCTGCTCTGCACATCTGTTTCAGCCCAATAAAATCAGGAGAGCGTATAGTTGAACACCCGGTTAAACGTATTTTTCTGCAGACTGGTGAGTCACAGAGCCGCTGCTGAGGTGGCTCTGAGGTTTATGGCGTGATTCAGGTGGAGAGAGAGCCAGATCGAAAAATCTAGAGTTAATTGAGTTTAGACTCATCTGAGCATATTGAGATGTTCTGGTGACATACACAGACAACTGGCATTTTGATTGAGTTTGTGGACTTTATATACTTGTCCTTAGCTGTATTGCTACAATCATGGTGTGAGGCCTTTTTTAATGTGTGTATTTGGACCTATTACAAACCTTGTGCGATTGTTTTGCTCGTATTAATCCTGCATACCTACTTTTCTCTCTGCTGGTACTTCACTGTTTGCACATGACTGTCAGTTTGCTGGCGCTGCACAAACATGTCATGTGTGTCCAGTAAATCAGAGTAATTCTACTGTCTGACTCACTTAACACACATCAGTCAGTAGGTTGTGTTGTCATCCGTGAGAGAAGAGAGGGCGTCGCCAGCAGGGTGACAGCTGACTTGTTGGTTTCTCCAGCAGAGTAGTTTGATGGTAAGAGCAGTGAAAAGATATGAGCTGGATAATAACCACCCAGAAAACGTTTTATTTTCTATTATGTTCTCATGGCTCATGTAGCATGTACTGTAGGTGCAATCCTGATTCAATATAGATCCATATGATTATTATCTGAAGCTTTCCGGCAAGAATTCCCTGCACACATCAGCCCCAGCCGAGGAAAAACCTCCATATTCATTTATGCCCCACCTCACAATTTACATCTAATACTAACATTCAAAAAAGACTGGCTGTGGACTGAAGGGCCAAACTGTTGGCGACACCGCTTTCAGATCAGGACTCTGTTTTATCTTGGCATAAGTTGAGGACCCAAATGCAGACAACACACGGCGAGGTAGGATTGGGGAACAAAAGGCGAGATTTACTAAATAGAAGCTGAAATATACCAAAACCAAGGAATCAAGTATCAACAAAAGAGCTTAAGCAAAGTGCAAACAAAAGCAAAGTACAAATCACTGAAAACTCAGGGAACATTAACCTGAAACATACCAGCGGGGAGACACAGCGGGAGAACACAGGGTGGCATCACAGGGAAAAAAAAGAACGAACTGACATAGACACGAGGGAAAACACAGACTATATACACACACACTAACAAGGGGATCAGGTACAGGTGGACTGAGGAGGGAAAAGCACAGGTGAGGGAAAGGAACAGAAAAATACCGGAAGGAGGAACAGAAAAGCATGACACAAGGGCACAATTTCAAAATAAAACAGTAAACAAGAGAACATTAAAAAAAACTGGTATTATAACACTCTCAGGCCTACATTTCATCTGGAGCTAACCTGAAGAGAAGCATCGAGACGGCCAAGCACAGCCACAGGCTAAGGCAGCTAAGACAGAGGTGCACTGTCAAGAGAGGCAAACCAGACAAATGTTTGAGGAAACGAGGCCCCCAGATGGCCGTGCATATTATAGTGACAACTATAAGCCCTCCTAAACCTCTGATAAAGCACTTTACAGTGTCTCACCACTGCCTATCCATATCAGCAGGGACAGAGGTTAAGGTCTGCCAGTTTAAGTTTCTGGGTGTCATATCTAAAACCTCCTGAGGATCCTGAACACTTCGACCCTGATCGAGAGGGTTATCATTTTCTTCTACCACTTTACCATTTAGAGGATCCTCTCCACAGCATGGTACGGCAGCTGCTCTGTCTCTGACTGGAAAGCACTGCAATGGGCGGTAAGTAATTTTTGTGCATGATTTATTTCCCATATGCTGCAGGAGAATGTAATGCAGCCTGCTGGTTTACACTATTGGCACCACTGGGCAGAAAAACAGCAGTGTTATCCTTTTTTCAACCCATTATGTATCCCAGTTTGGCCTGTGCAGTGCTAGAGGTGGCTGAAACCTGTCTTAAATGGACAACATTTACTTTATATAGCACTTATCTAGTCGTACTGAACACTCAAAGCACTTTACAACGTCAAGGTGCCACCTGCTCATCAGGAGCGATATATTCAGAAACACACTGTTGTACTGTTGGCTGCTATAATGGCTGAGCCACAGCCACCAGTACAGATCATTTAGACACACAAGTTAAACTGCATGTCACTGGATAGTGGGAAGGCACCGCAGCAACTGGAAGAAACCCACACCTAAAGTTTTTATGCATTCTGTGAATTTACATTGTAGGTGATATAGCCTGACGCAAATACCTGACTCAACGCAGGCTACTCTATTTGCAGCAAGAATTACTTTGCCACTTGCCTTTAAAAATAATGAATACACGTTCTTTTGCTTGTATTTATGCCTTAACCAAAACGTATAAATGACTGATGGCTAATGCTATGCAGCAGTATCTCAAGTCAAAAGGTCTGAGAGGATTTTTAACAATACCAATAGAATCCTTAAGGATTCCCACACATTTCTAAAAATCTTCTTCTATAAGAAAAATGTTCTTTTAGGATTTCCTCAGCCCTACTGGAAATCTTATATTCTACTGGCTCCAATAAAATCTTGTAGGATTCCCATACAATGTTTGGCTCTTGTAGGTCTTTCACAGTCCTGTTGTTTTTATGGCTTCTTTCGTCTATATCTTACTTGACTATATCTTCAGAGTAAATTGTCGTTTGGCCAAATGACAGATGCATAGAATGGCTCAGAATGGATTTTATTAAACAACATTTTATGTCAGCTCCATGATTATGTCCTCCTATAACACACATCTGTTTACTATCTAAAGTGTACATACCTGCTATGAATAAAAGTCTGTTTCTGGAAAAAGAAATAAACGTTTTCTCTTGAAGCAGCAGGTAACAATAATAAGTTTAGTTAAGTGTCGTTTCCATTAAACTTCAGTTTCCTGCTGAATCACATAAAACTACACAGACCGCTGAACCTGTCATTTTGTTTCAGCTTCTGCCGCCATCTTGTGGATAATAAGAAGACTCCAAGTGCTCACTGATTGGCTCAATTTGCGATGTGCTTGTCACTGATTGGCTGTTAAAATGTCCGCCGTCGACAAAGATCTTCCGTGCGGAAACACACATTACTAAACGTTAGCTGAGTATCATGACAGTTAAATTCTCTCAAGCTAATTGATTTTTTTGTACCGCTAAAAACACGCGTATATAGAAGCAAGATTTTAAAAATACAGAAGTGACAACACGTTACCCCGGTTTAGAAGGTGTGTTAGTAAACGTCGCACTTTCCGGAAGACAATAGCGAAGGGACAAGCTCGATTTATGGAGTTTCGAACAAGAAATCTGTTATGAGAGTTTCTCTCCGGGGCTGTTTGAACAAAATGGGGAACTTTAGAGCTTTTTCGAGCATAACACTGGTCTGCCTAGTATTTGAGTTGTGTCTGGTGTGCTGTGATATAACGGACGGAAACACAGAACATCTGAAGCGAGAGCATTCGTTGATGAAACCATATCAAGGTAAGATGGCTCAGTTAGCTCGTTAGCTAACCTGATGTTCTGTCCAGTCCTTTATCTTAAGTTGCGTTTTTAGACGTTATTTAGAGACATGTTCAGTTTCTTTTGGTTAATTATTGTTACTGGCATCCGTATTATGTTCAACATTTACGAATTGATTAATAATTAGCTGTTACCTGCCTCCCAACACACATTTAATAAATCAGGCAGGGCTGTGGCACATAAAAAGTTATTCGAGTTGCTATCTAAGCTAGCTAGGAACACAGAATGCTAGCTTATACAGAAGCCGAGAAACTTATATAAACGTATATATGTGACTACTTTCTTCACATCTCCTGCACGTAACGGTGAAAGTAGAAAAGCAAAGGCTAATATGTTAATTTTAAGCGAGACTGTACTCCTATTTGTATTGAAGACTATACAAGTGATTTTGCATGTCTCAGTTATTTTACTACGAATTAGACATGCCTAAGCCATACCAACACCCAAGCAGATATCGTCATCAAAAATATAAATTAATGTTCATGTGAGTTTGAGAGGTGCTGGCTACTGATATCTTACTTTAATTGCTAAATTAAAGGACTGTGCCTTTACATATTTTTTTTCCTTTGTCACGGGGAAAAATACCTCTCTGGCTGATCTTTGGTGAAAGATATTAGTAACATACCTCTGCAACTTAAAAGAGCAATTGCTGAGATATTGCCTGTATTTTGCATAGAAATTATTGAACTTTTTTAGCAGAATGTGAAAAAAACTAACTTTTTTGAAGTTATGTCAAAAGCATATACAGGGTTTCTGCCGGGTCTTAAAAAGTCTAAAATTTGACAGTCTCAATTTTGGGCCTTAAAAAGTCATAAATACATCCATATTTTGCATACAGGTCTTAAATTACATTTAGTTAGGTCTTAAATACGTTCATTTACCGCTTCCGTCGTCCCCTTTTTTTTTGTTTTGTTTTGGGGAAATGTGTTGGTGAGATTCACAGTTAGTTCTGTGTGTTGTACTTCTTCCTGAGGTAACCAGCACACTGCACACTTCGCCAGTTCTGGAAAGACAGAGGAACCTGCTGCAACTATGGGAAAGTGTAAATTTAACAAGTGTTGGCTTTAACAACCAGAATTCAGTTGGTTAAAAGTCGTACCTCATAATGACTTTGAAGCGCAGTGTACGCTCTGCAAGAGGACCCTCAACTTGGGCACACTTTGTGTCACACACAAAATCGGAAAAACACCAGTTAGCATCTAAAAGTCTCCAGCGAAGTCACACTTGTCACCAGTTCCCAGTCCAAGTTCATCCAGTTCTGCTCGACCCGAACTCTGCGCCGCCTCTACCGTCCCACACTCAAGCGACATTCAGACCATCTTTGGCTCAACTCCGATAATGAAAGCGGAGGTGGATTTTGAACATTACTAAATGTTACTAAACATTTAGGCAACAGATTTGGATATAAAAAGTTGTTCGGGGACACACTTTTCCTTACTTTACATTAGGGATGCACATTTTAAATTTTTCTTATGACCGATAACCGACGCTCATCAACCGATTAATAACCGTTATTACACGGCTCTTCTTAATGCTGCAGAAAACTCCATTCACTTGAATGGAGTGGCCTTTTTGCCTCTGATTCGCATATTTCGTATCACTCCGCGCTCTAAAATCTTTGCTCCGCAAGTAGTCCCGGTTACTTATCACCGCAGCGTCTTCGGTTGCTAAGCGACGTCAGCTGATCTGTAGTCTACTTCATATCGGAAAAAACTACTCCTATGCCACTAGTATGGATGAGTTTCACATTAACTTTAATATTTTTGGTAAATACGGTGATTTCGACTCTTGGTAAAAGGCTGAGTTGTCATCAAAGGTCAAGAAAAGAAGAAGAGGAAAGTAGCGAAGAGGGAGAAGCGAAACGGCATCGGTTTGGCGAACTATTTCTCAGCTGAAAAACACTGTGAACGCCTGAACGGTAACAAATAAATTGTAAAAAGACATACTGTGTGACGTTTTTTTTTTTCGTGTTGGCAAGTAGCCGTGTAATAAGCAGGATAATATATTCAGGATGGATCAGTCCGGTTCGTCCTGTCGGGACTTATTTTCCCAATAATGACCACCGTTCTATACGTTATCCCTTACTTAACCGATAAGATTTAATAAATGCTCTTTTGAGTGTCTGTGGCCCATTCAAAAGTACCGTGTGTGATCTCCTCACACCGCCGTGCCATCTTCTCCCTGCCACCATGGAGGGCAAAGTTTGCTGTAATGGTCCTCCATCATCTGATCCTGGATGTTTGCTTCGCAAGTGGTACTGCATTGTACTGGTACTGCTTGAATATTTCAGTGCTGTACCGCATAGTTTGCAAATAACCTCATCTCCTTTTCGGTCAAAATTGTCCCACACAGAACTCCTTTTTGCTCGCTTCATTTTTGCTGTGAAGTGGGCTGTGGCGGAAAGCACGTAAAGGCACATGTTGCACGTGTGGCACGTGTCGACACGCTCCCATGAATTGATTGACAAGTGGCTAAAAAAAATTTTAACCGATAGTATTAATCGGTCAAAGTTCCTCTTATCGGTTAATGGTTAAACGGTTAACCATGTGCATCCCTACTTTACATACTTAGTGTAGGTCTTAAATTTAGTTCAAAATGGTCTTAAAAAGGTCTTAAAAAGTCTTAAATTTGACTTGTTCAAACCTGCAGAAACCCTGATATACATAATGTGTTGCCTAGTCTACTGAAGTTAGCATGCTAACCAACTTTTCTCACCAGTCCTGTCTAGTATTTACTCTTTGTATGTCAAGAGGTGAGTTTCTGCTGGAAGATGAATGCCAGTGGCTATTGTCAGTTTGCCAAGAATGGAAATACTCATATATCCATTTTCCTTCCAGGAAAATACAACCATAACCTGTTTAACAGTGCCTGGAGCTGTTACAGTCAAATAGAGTTCATTCTTTAACCCAGTACTTGTTGAGCAATTGTCTTGTTCTGCGTGTCTTACAAGGTGAAGGAGGCCATCTAAAAGCAGAAACGACCGTTTGTTTTAAAAGTATTTTGATCTGATTGTGTCGAGATAAGAAAATAACATCACATCTCTCTATAAAAGCAAGGAATCTCTGTCTGTCTGTGTCTGTGTGTGTGTGTGTGTGTGTGTGTGTGTGTGTGTGTGTGTGTGTGTGTGTGTGTGTGTGTGTGTGTGTGTGTGTGTGTGTGTGTGTGTGTGTGTGTGTGTGTGTTACTCAAATATCTCTGCGGATCAGGATCAGACTGACCTGAGAGTTTCAACATGGCTGCTGCTTGGTTCAATGGTGTGCCATGCGGATTTGTTTGGACTACAATGATACCGTTAATGAATTATTTCATAAATGCTTTACACATTTGGAGAGCATTGTCCACCGTAGCCACCACAGTCACGTGCGCACCAGAACCAATCACTGCAGAGCTCAAGCCATGACATACATAGAAACAAGCAGATTTATACCTGCAGTTGCGCGAGCTGGACCGGGATTTTGCCGGCGGTTCGGTCCCGTTCTGTTCTTTGCATCTAAACTGACTGTTGTGGATTAATGAGATTAAACAAGACCGGAACCAGTCTGTTCGGGTCTGAGGAGAGCGGATTTATACCTGCTGCGGCGCGAGCTGTACCGGGAGTTAGCCGGCGGTTCGGTCCCGTTCTGTTCTGTGCATCTAAACCGAGCCCAGACCGAGTCTGTTCGGGTCTGAGGAGATCCGGTGACGCGCGGACAACATTCCGTGGAATCGGGGTCTGTGGATGTTTGTGTGTACCTAACGTTAGCTGCTAGCTCACCCAGACGGCCCTAATACTGTAATAAAACACAGTTTCAGCTTATCTGGTCACAAAGAAAAGTAAGTGACCGAACGCAAGTTGTGATAGATTTACCAGATGAAATCTCTGAGACACAAGATTTCTCCCCTTTCAGTCACATATGCTCTGGCCCGACTTTTTATGTCTTGTCTTTTCATCTGTTTGTCTTGCAGGTGTTGGCGCTCAGTGGGACTTCTCGGGAAACACATTGGTGACAAGCTCGTATGTCCGTCTCACTCCAGATGAGAGAAGCAAGCAGGGATCTATCTGGAATACTGTGGTGAGGAAAGACTGTGAACATAGTTCCTCTCTCCATTCTGATATGGACTTAATGTCATTTCTACCAGATTTTCTGCTAATTTCATCTTAGCAATATGTAAATGTTGAAAAATCCCCCAAAAAATCCATCAACTATCAAAATGAATTTTAAAAAATCAGTGTTCCTTCCATTGACCAATAATTGCAGCTCTACTAAGATGCAACACACTTACTCTACTTTTTTCATGATGTCTGTTTCTGGTCTGCAGCCGTGTTACCTGAAGGACTGGGAGATGCATGTGCAGTTTAAAGTTCATGGATCAGGAAAAAAGAATTTCCATGGTGATGGCATTGCCATCTGGTACACAAAGGACAGACTGCATCCAGGTAATGTCGGCTGTTCCAGCCTCATGGTACTTAGTACTTTAATGGAAGAAAACGCACCCGGCTTGATCTCACTTCATGCTGCAGTGGTCCTTTTGGCATCAAGGTGTTGAAGTTTCTTTTTTTGTAACATTTTACTTCTCATTTCCTGTTTTAAGCATCAAAACAGACATTTGGAAATATTGTACTCTGACTATTGCAAACATCACATTATGTAATAACGAATGTGCCACCATTTACAGTAGAGATGCACCGATCCAGTTTTTTCCGATCCAATCCCGATATCGATACCTGGACTGAGCGTATCGGCCGATACCGATCCGATACCGTTGTTGAATTATTAATAAACTGTATACCTGCCACCATGTGAAAGGGACTAAAGGCACCAGACTTTCCTAACTAAGACAAAATAATCAAACAGTTACCAAACATTGTAAACATGTGTAACATTAATAATAATAATAATAATAATAATAATAATAATAATAATAATAATACATTTAATTTATATAGCGCCTGTCAGGGTACCCAAGGACACACGTAACAAAGTAGAACAAACAAAACAAAGAATGAATGAATGTAGCGCCTGTCAATCAGCACGGAGGGAACACTAGCACCAAAGTCAGTAGCACCGTCTGTAAACAAACTAGCATCTGGAGGCTCCGTGCACACAGCGGGGGCGACCATCCAGCATCGCTGCGAGCCGGGGAGACCGCAGCAGCAGAGGAGGAGACAAAGCAGCCCGGTGGTGAATAACCCTGAGGTTGTGGTGGAGGGAGGACCAATGGAGCAACGATGGACAGCCCACATAGTATTGAGTACTTCGGTTTGAAAGTTCGCGTTGCTAGGCTAACAGCTGACCGGTGAGGCTAACAACTGATGGCGGGGCTACTAGCTAATCAGCGGAGAAATGTGACGTGAGTATGTGTAACATCCTGCAAACAGGAATACAAAATAAAACATAGCAGCTGAACCTGAGAATAAACTAATAAAGAGTTGGTCAAACAACAGCTAGTGCTCTTCCAGCATGCAACACACTGACGCTGACGAATGACGTAGGATGTGCTGCGACGGCGAAAAAAAAAAAAAAACTGGATCGGCCCGTGGATCTGTTTCATCTTACCTATCCCCGATCCAGCCGTTTTGTCAATATCGGGGCCGATATCCAATCTTAATATCGGATCGGTACACCCCTAATTTACAGTATATGTATAAATTGCTGCATCTCACACAGAGAAATATGAATCCAAAGATGTGTCCCAGTCATGCTGATGTTCCCCTCACTGAAATGCTTAGAAAACTGTAACAGGCTGAGTTTTAATGAACATTCATTGTGTTCACTCCATCAGAAAAGCTTTCTATCTTCATGTCCATATGTTTATGTTCACCCTGTCAGCTTCTTGTCCTCAGTGCTGGCCACAGTGAAGTCTTCAGTTGTCTGCTCATGTCTCACCTCATCTCTGCCTCCATCCTAGGCCCAGTGTTTGGAAACCAAGATCAGTATCTTGGCCTGGCTATTTTTTTGGATACCTTCCGCAATGACCTCCATGGAATGGATGTAAGTGTGTAGTGTGTATGGCTCGAGGTGATTGACCTGCTTGTTTGTTTGCAGGGCCTGTGTTTTCCAACAATGCTCACTTCCACGGGCTGGCCGTGTTTATAGATACTTACTCTAACGATGATGCAACAGATGTGAGTGGTGGTTCAGGTTTTACCCGTCAGCATGATGTCTCAATCCTTTTTCTTTTTCTTTACATGTTGTCACAAGGTTTTAAGCATGTTAACATTGAATACTCCACATAATTTGTTTTGCCATATTTTCATGTTTTTTGTGCAGCAAAAATTTGTTGAGCATGACAGCTCTCTGGCAGTAACCTTGCTGTTTAAACATTGTAAAATGTCTTAAAAGGAGGTTGTTAATGCTGCTTTCACATTGTAGAAGATAGTCGTACATAGACAGTATTTATATATCACCGATACCTGATATTTAGTTTAAAAAATAAAAAAGACAGGAAATCTCACTTAATAGAAGGACAAAGACCCTTATTTCCCCGCTAGTGTGCCCCATGGAACCTTATTTTTGAAGGAGAAAAAAAAGGAAATTGTACAGTAGTCAATGGTGAGAAACGAATAATTTCTGATTCCATTCGTATTGTGTCATGAATTACACGCATGATGTTTTCAAGGTTAAAAGATCATTTTGTAAGTCAAGAAAATCTCGCTCTGTATATGCCACACATACATTGCCGTCTCCTTGTTGCATAAAAAAATATTTAAAAAGGTGAAAATCACAACAAGTGTAAATACTCTTGTGATTGACAGGTGCAGTTATGGGAAAGGAGATTTAGTCAGTTTTGTGAGCTGGATAATGTGTGGTAGGAGCTCTACAAGGTTAAAGTGAGCATCAAACAAGATGATGTAACTGACGAGCTACTGGATGTGTAGTCTTCTTAACTGAGTATCTTCAGCCTTATACCTCATTAGTTTAATGACAAACTTCACTTCTCGAACACTTTTTGAATTGAAAAACACTGTGATTTTTTAAACTAAGTAAATAGTGGCTTGACTTCGCTTCTCTATACAATATGGGACCTTTTCAATGTGCAAATCAAAGTTACATTAGTAAGATTTAATACTGACAAAAACTGTGTTTGATTCAGTTACTTATTTCAAAAGATTAAAAAATACATTGCTGTGACCAAAATCTCAGTTATGTCACTCTGAAGGTATACTCTGAATAAATATGTCATTGTCATTCAAAACAACCAGTATGACGACCACTGTTGACTTGATCTTAGAAATACTAGCCGTGTGAAGGTAGTTTGTGTTTGTACAGTAATAAAAACATTGGCTGATGCGTATCGTGATGGCTTCTTATATTTTATTTTCTGTATTAATTTGTCCGTCATCTTTATTTAAAAATGTGTATAATACATGTTTCTATTCGTTGATTCTGTCCTTCCTGTCTCCAGCGTTCCTTCCCATACATTTCGGCCATGGTGAACAATGGCTCGGTGAGTTACGACCACGGCAAAGATGGCCGATCGTCTGAGCTGGGAGGCTGTTCGGCTGAGATCAGGAACAAGGAGCACGACACGTATCTCGCCATCCGCTACTCCAAAGGAAGACTCACTGTATGTAGAAGAAGTCCTTTGTATTCTCTCAGGGATGCTATGTTGCTTCTCTTAATTTAGTTTAATCAAAAACTGACTCAATATATCTGAATTCAACATGTAATATAAACTATACATAACTGAGTATGATATAATATAACATAAGAATTACAAAACCATGACTTAAACTTTCAAAATTACTCAGGTTGTCTCTTTTCCCTATAAATAAAAAAAATAGCTTATGTACCACAGCAGACTTCATTTTCGTATTCTTATTTTAAAATAGCTTCTTAACTTTGTGATAAACTGAGTCACACTTGTCGCATTGCTCTATTATATCACTCACATCCAGTGTGTATGCTTCAGATCATGGTCGATGTGGATGACAGGAATGAGTGGAAGGAGTGCATCGACATCGGAGGTGTTCGTCTTCCTACAGGATATTTCTTTGGTGCCTCGGCAGCTACAGGAGATCTGTCTGGTATGTCAGAGCTTGAAAGCTTCAAACACACAACTACAATAAAGAAGTCATAACATCTACTTTATGTTATCTCATTTTTGCTTTGTT